>VUQI01005154.1:19674-46986 GCA_015106735.1 Paratilapia polleni
ATTACTTTTTAATTTATTTAGTTTTTTATTTCTAATTTTGAGTTTGGTTTCCAGAGTTGGTTTGACAGTTTCAGTATTTTTTTTTCAGTGTTTCAGTGTCAGTTTTAGTTTCTTTTACTGTAATATGTGCAGTATTTGTCAGCATCTAAGAAGCTGTTATAATGCAGACACTCGGTGAGGGCAGTCATCTCTCAGCTGACCAAATTTAAAAACTACTAAAAGTAAAACTAAAGACATTATATTTATTTGAGTTAGTGGTCTAAGTGCACGGTAGTTTTTCTAAAGCTTAGTTTGAATTTCTAGTTCAGTTAACGGTGTTTATTTCACACTTTTTTTTAGTTTTAGTTCATTAACAGCCTTGGTTCAAACAAATGTAATGAGTCTTCTTAAATGTTTATAAAAAAATAATAATCTTTTAATCTCTGACACTGTGACACAGTGTTTTAACCAACCTGCAGTCACGCAGTGTGTTGGTAACAGTGTGAAGCAGATCAGCGAGCGTCCTCTGAAGCTTTGAGCCACCTGAGCGACAGGTAAACCACGGACGGCCTCACAGGCCGACAGCTGGCACAACTGACAGCGAGCTGCTGTGGGAATCAAACCTCGTCCTCATTCACAGAGCCGCTCTTCTTCTTCTCTGCCAACAGTCAGTGCAGACTGGGGGGGGGGGTGTCTAAACTTAAACCTGTGTCTTTAAGTCTTTTCAGAATTTTTTTTAAAGTGTTATTTATTTGCTTAAAACATTAAAGAAACTGCGCGGTTTTATTTCAGGGCGATTTTGTGAAGCACCTCAGTTATCAGACTGAAGAGAACCGAAGAAGCTTTTACTCTTTACATGAAGCTCCGTGTCCTGAAATGTGAAGCTTAATGTTGCATAATAACAGAGTTATATTTCATCTTAAAAAAACAAAATAAATTTGAGGATGAATTTAAAAAATGTGAAACAATCATGTTTAAATAAAGTGTGCTGAACAGGTTTATTAATAATGGGTTTATTTTTTGTCATTTCTGATTTTGTTCCCTTTGAACACGAAGTGGGGAAAATAAAATGTTTTATACTTTATTTTCTGATGTGACAACTTTTACACTTTATTGTTTGCAGTTTCTAAATTATGTTCTTCCAAGTATGTTTTCAAGACTTCACGTTTTGAAGTCTTTTTGATTTAGTGTTTCTCATGCTGACGTATAAACAGGATCCCATCTAAACAGCTCAGATGTTTCAGGAAAAAGTTCTGCTCGGTTCAAAGTTTTCTGTACATTAAAAACATGTCACACATATTCGTATTTAGAGATGATTTTTAGGATTCATCTACATCATGGCTAAATAGAAAAAAAAAAGACCCTCCCCCATCAGAGCCTCTGTTACCACCTGGAGTACGGCATTTTTTCCTAAATAAGCCCTCTGATTATTTTATATTTTTATTGAAGTCTCCATTTATGCCCAAGTACACAAAGTACATTTATTAAGTTTCATTTTCTTGAGCATTTTCTTTCTTAGTTTATATAAACACCATGTTTCAGATTTTATTGCCGTTTGTTTGAGATCAGCACCAAAATATATTGAGTTTCTGCTTCGTCACCACCAGGTTTCAGGAAATTGGGCCGTGGTAGTTTTTGTGCGAGCTCGCTGACAAATAAATAAACACTGTAAACATCCTCTTCCTCATCTCTCCTTCAGTGAAGGAACAAGTGACTCATTAACAAAAAATTAAAGCCTTTTTCATTCACAAACGTGAAATAAACTTGTAAAGTTTTAACTTTTCTGATCCTCTGACTTTTCCTCTAGTGCCATCATCAGCTCAACAATTGAATGTGTGTAACATCTGCGGAGCCATGTTTTATATGGACAGTATAAAACATGGACGTAGCTTCCCAGTCGCCAAAATGAAGCCAACACAGAAGTACCTTAAACTTGCATTCTGTCTGAAGACCACCAGATGGCAAAAAGACTTCCAGTCCTATAGAAGTCTATGTGAAAACAGCTTTCTGTCTTGACCTCTGTAAACACTCCTGCTGAGTTTCTGGGCTCAGTCACTCATTTTGGGTCATATTAAATTAAAAAAAAAAAAAGTCTGGTCATACCATGTTTCAACATGGAGGATTATCTGTGATATGATATTGAAATTTCACAGCCAGACCTGCTCCCTCTGGACACATCCAGTTTTTTGAAACCAAGAAGGCGCCGGTGAAAACGCTCATCTCAAAACCGGACTTCAGAAAGCAAGGGATGACATGACAGTAGCTATGTCTATCTTTTATACTGTTTATGATCCGAATCAGGTTTACGGAGGAAAGAGCTGGCAAGATTAGAGGAAATAACTTCTATACGTTTGTTGTCTTCAAAAATGATTTTACTGTGAAAGTTTGCTTGAAAAGCAAAACAAAGCATTTTACTCAGCTAGTGACAAAGACACCATCAGAACATTAACAAGACTTAATTTCCAAAATATTTCATTTGAAATACAGCGAGCGACTCTGTGCTTCCTCCAGATTCATACAAACATTTGAAACTGAAGAACTTCACTGCAGAATAAAACTTTGGTTAAATGTAAAGTGAACGTCTGTTTAGCTGTTTGTATTATGAATGGACTGGGTATTTAAACTTTTGCACAACAGGTTTGCAGTGACAGTCTTCACATGTTAAACTTCCATTTCATTACATTTACACGTCATAAAAAGATGGAGATAAATGGCATCCGACATGATCAGAAACATTAACATCATCAGCGTAGAATGGCACGTGGGTTTGGAGCAGAAGGAAAAAGTTTGCAAAAAGATCTGAGGGTGTGATGGTTTGCAGTGTTATCATGTGCATATTTAGTATTTTACTTATTAGTTTCTCACATGTGGTACAGATGACACATGAAAAGGCTCCAAATGAGTGAAAAGAACAGAAACAGTCAAAATAAAAAGGATTTCCCACAGAAATAAGAGTGAAAGTCTGTGGAGGACGAACTCTGCAGAAACAACACTCTGAGAGGCGATCACTCAGAAAAGGAAAAGGCAGAAAACAAAAAAGTGTTGATTTGTGTTTTTCAGACTGTACAGGACTGTACAGGATCGCCATAAATCAGGGGGAGAACAACCTACCTGGTCTTTAACTCATTAACTGCCTTCACACTTGCCAGCAGCTGTTATTAAAAACGACACCTCCTTCACGACTTCATTTATTCATTTATGTTTAAACATCTTCCTCGTCTAAAAAGGAGAAAAACAAGATTTACACTGCAACAAACCAGCCTGAATAAACCACCATTTTCCACCAATTCTCTTCCATTGAGATGAAATTGTAGTAACAGAGTTTGGCCACAACACTGAAAATCTCTGCACAGCCCAGCACTGAACCTGAAGGTTTTTACTGCAGAGTAACAAAGGGAAAGATGGGTTTAAAAGACGTGTCTCAATATAAATATCAAGTCAGAATGCTCAGAGTTAATGGTCATGGTGATATCAGTGAAAGGCAGCTTTCTGCCTATTTGCCAACCTTTTACAGTTAATTATCAATTAGTCTGTTTCTGAATGAAAATGACATTCCTATAGTGTTTTAAACTGTTGTTATGTTGGGACAGAAGCAGATAATCAGCCTGTTTGTTACAAACATATTCTGAATGAACAAAATAAATAAATAGTTTAAACACAACCCACAACCTTTAAGCCTCAAATGACGTGCAGAGTCTCAAAGAATCTGCATGTTACTCCATCAACAGGCATCCAGCACAAACAGAACCAATCCTCTGTCATTTTAGACTTCTTTATGAATAAGTACTGATTAAGAAACCTGAAATTTTAAATGCAGACTACAAAACAGTTATTCAGGCTGCTGATGTTTGTCTGTGTTTGAAATCTTCACATCTGTAAATCTTGTTTTTCTTCTGTCATGACTGAGTCTAAATGACCTCCCTGAACTTTCTTCCTGACCTTCTTCATCCTTCAGCACACCTTCCTTCTCCTTCTGTTAACCTCTTTCTGTCTTTATGTACTTAAACGGCACAGTGGACACAAACAGAGAAGAAGAACCGTAATCCGGACTCCTCGGGTTGGACCACCGACTGGATCAAACCCTCTGCAGGTTTGTTCAAAAATGTGGCACATGAAGGATTTACTTCAGACAGACCTGTGGAGATGTTAGAACTCGTACTTGAGTCAAAAACTGTTCGACAGGAAGTCCGACAGGTGCTGCACTCAGGAAGACATGAAGACAGAAACAAATAATGATCACTACAAACTGTCAGACAGCAGACGAACGCACTGAGTGAGCAGGCTGCTGGGAAACGTCTGCAGTCAGATGACTGAGCGCTCGGATTAAAAGCAGGTCGTCAGACTCTGACGAGGAAGTCGAGGCTGAGCGAGGCGGGGATGTGCAGCATCTCCAGGCTGAGGGCAGATGGGGTGTACGGGAAGAGGACGGGGAAGGTGTATTTGGTGTCCACCAGAAGCTGAGGGAGGTCGTTTCTCTCCTGGAGGCGATTCTGGACACAGAGACACAGTGAAGTCAAAAAGGAGGAATGTACAGACTGACAGAAGACCTTTTTCTGACAAGACAAAATATTATCAAAAAAGAAAAAATACACAGACATCAGAAAACTGTTTATTCTACCTGCATGAATCTCACTCTGACAGATGTCATGTTTCTGCTGTCTGCAGTTGAACACAGCTGCTGCAACTTCTCAGTTTTTCAGCTGAAACTGTTCTGATTCTGGACAAGCTGAAAACTTTTGGAGCCTCCATCAGCTTCTGTTATTTACTTTTAAGGACAATTCAGTTTATTCTCACCTCATCATGCTACTCATCAGATATTCATGATAAATGATTCATGTGAAATGTCAGGTTTTTCTGGAAGCTGCCAGGAGTTCCTGGTTTTGTTTAGCCTTGCTACACTTACATTGTTTTGTGCAACTCCTCTTTTACATCAGTGGTGGGCGGTGGAAATGGACCTGAAATTGTGTGCCTCAAAACATTCACTTAAGTTTTGAAGATTTTTATGGCTGAAGGCAAAAAGGAAGCATCCTTCTGGTGCTTGGTAGAGGTATAATCAATTTTGTTTTCCATGGAAATGAAAGAAACGAAGAAACTAAGGGTACGAAAAGCATCTGACGGATTCTCACCTGAATGTTTCTGATGAAGGACACAGTGACTCGTTCTTCGAACTCGTTCAGAGGCGTGTAGAGGTTCAGGATTTTCACGATCTGCAGGAGACACCAAACAACACATCAATTAACACATCACAATCTGATCAGGTGTGTGTGTTATTGATCGGCTGCGCAGTGCACTGGTGAGCTGAGCGGACCTGCTGCATGGTGAGGGCGGTGCACAGCGTGCAGATGGCCTCGGCGTCCTGTGACGTTTTCTTCTTGACCTGCAGCAGCTGTGCTGCCTGAATGATCTGCTCCAGAGCGGCTGCAGCTTTGCTCTGATACAAGTTATTCCCTCTGAGCCACTCCTCCATCTGACTGGTGTTGTACCTGAACACATAAACACACACACACACACACACACACACAATAGTAAATTCAGCAGCAGCGTCGGGGTTGATGGGGACGTATGGCGTGCAGTCACAGTCCGGGCTCACAGCCAGACTCCTGTCTGTGGTTCAGGTCAGGCAAACATGGGGGTTTTAGTTCACTGTGTTAAAACAGACCTCCGTCTTTCTCTGTCCCATCTTTCCCCAACCAGAATCTGAACATTAACAATTAACCTCAGGCTGGAAGGGTTTGTGCTCCATTTTGTTCTTCTCCCAGTGGTTTTTATGGGGAATTTTAATCAAAAGCATTTGTCTGTAAAACTTCTCCTCCCAAAACTGTTGTTGCCTCACAAAAGCTTTGGGAGGACCCTAAAGCTAAAAATGTTCAGTGGATTCAAGTCTAGTGAAATACCTGAAATATAATAAAAGTATAAAGAAACAAGTATAATTAAAAAACAAGTACACGTCTATAAACTTGAACTTGATAATGTGGACTCGTGGGTGTCTGCAGCAGGTACAGTACCTGAGCTGCATGCCGGTGCTCCAGGAGCAGACATCTTTGCGCAGCAGCAGGTTGTTGAGGGTGACGGCGTTGATGCAGTGGAAGAGCTGCCGGACCACCTGACCTATGATCTCAGGATCCAGACCGTGGTCCCGCATGATGCTGTGGAACTGTCCCAGCTGCTTGATGAGGGCCTGCAGGGTGTAGCTGGTGGGGCCGTCGGCGTCCGTGTCCGTGCTGGACGAGCGGTTCCTGTAGCCCATCGGCTTCACGCCCGCCAGGCTGGGGATGCTCTCGCTCTCCAACATGGCAGACACTGGGCAAGGAACAGACAGAGAGCAGAGAATGGGTTCAGAAAACTTCCTGAAGGTAAAAGGGGCTGCCAAACTGGAGGTTAGCTCCAACTCTAAGATGCAATGAAGAAAGTTTATCAAACATACGGGAAATTACAGACCTACAGCAGTTAATCTCAGCAGCAAAAGAGGTAGAAAAAAAGAAAAACCTGACTAAATCTTCCAAAATCTGGGTCAATGCTGGATAGATTTAGTTCCTGCAATACTTCTCCCCATTCAGTTTCCAGAGTTCTCAGACCTTCAATGAGGATGCAGCTTCATGTATGATGAGGGTGTCCTGAGCAGCATTTTGCGCCTTGAAATTTCATGACCATTTTGATCTGATCGCAGCTGAACCAAGGATTACGCCCAATCCACATTCATGCCTGTCCTCCTGACTAGAAAGCAGTCTTCGCTGTTAATTTAGCCACTTCCAGTCCATTTCACTTTGCTCACTCCAAGGATATCCAGTTGATAGCAGTCAAAGTCCTGCAGTGGCTCAGATATTCATCTGCTTTGGTAGAGATTCTGAACTTCCCAAAAACATCGCTTCTGAGCTTGAACTCAGAAGCGATGTTTTAAGTACTCTGCCATGGCAATTTGACCCAAAGCCGATACTCCTCTGTCTCTTGATAATCGTCCTGCGGCGCTGAGGGGATTTTCTATCTGCATGAACTCAGGTCAACCCAAAAGCTTCTGGTAAATAAAAATATCTTTAATAACGATGAAGTTCACACTGACCACAACCCTGCGGTTGCTGTGGTAACCACTGTACACAGAGCAGATCACAGAAAGTCACATGATGACTCATATGGGGACGAAATGAGTCAGAACACCAGCTGCTGCCTCGCAGTGACGTAGTTTCTAAAGACAACATCTGAAAGAAAAAAACCCCAGCGCTCAACAGATAAATTCAACGAGAAATCGAACAAGCAAACCAACGGGAAAAGAAGAGTGTGAATACAAACATTTCATAATCATAATGCTATGATCACCTGCAGCAGCTATTTCATCCTGATTTTACACTACTTCACTTAACACTCAACTGACTAAATATCTAAAAACTGGAACTTTTATTATTTCTTTTAACATTTAATTCAGGGTCGAACCTTTTTTCATTGTTGCTCTCACTGTAGAACGATCTTTTTTGGTGGAACGTAGATTTGAAACCTGATTCTATTTTTCCATGTGATTCGAACAGGTCTCCTCTGACAATCCTCAACACCTTAACTGATCCAGCAGTGAACCTTTGTTAAAATGAGTGACGGCATTTGGTCAGGTCTGAATTAAGAAAACAAAAATCTTTCCTCAGACAGAACTTGATCAGGTTTGATTATGTCCTGCAACATCAACCTTTGCATTAAAGTTTCAACTGACAGCAGCTCTTAGAGGCGTAGCTCATCTCTAAAATGCCACTGGAAAAGAGAGTGATGATCTGTGAAACTCAAACATCTTCGTGAGCTGCTCACTGACGAACGCTAAGTGTTTTATAAGACTGAGTGAAACTGATGGCTGCAGATTCGTGTTGCGGTTCACACACTCAGTTTTTCCTCTTCAACAACAGTGATGAGGCTTCATGACTGACATAAAAAAATGTCCTTCGTCCTGTGGACTCCAGAAATCTTTATTTTCACTGCTCATTTATCATCACATAAAACTCCATCTTGTATTTAAACCCACTAACTGATGGTTTTGTCCAGCTGTTGTCAGCAGAAACATGCTGGTCTTTCTCAGAAAGGGACCCTGGAGGAAAGTACCTCCTTCCCCTCTGTCAACTCTATACCCACATTCTGTCAAGCAGACAGCTTTCTGGAGAAAAAGATGTACATTTCCCAACCACTAACAGTCTAACTGCAGCAACAACAAACAGTGTTTCAACCACTTATAAAAAGAAATAAAATGCAGCTTTGCATGTTAAATATACAAATTTTTACCCAATTAAAAAAAAAAAAAAAATCAAATACAATCACTATCTTCTACTTCCCCAAAGAAAACAACTTCAGTTTAAAAAAAATTGTTTCATTGTAAGCTCCAAAAGTCTTTGAAAGATATGTTTGGCCAACAAAGCAGAGACAAGTTAGCCATCCCGGACAAGCCCCCCAAATATTTAGGGAAAAAATCTGCAATAACTATTAAATTTAAGGAGCCTTGTAAATTTATCTACTGGAACAGGAAAAAGGCAGAATTAATCCAGCACATCTCAAAGAAAAATTCAAATTTAACTACTTTTAAATATATATATTTATAAAAGTCTACATAATAAATGATCCTCATACTGTGCTGAATACTGAGTCATATATTGAGAGAGATTTGCAAAGTTCTCTATAAAGTCCTGAGCTATTTTTAACCATGCTCATGTAACACACCAAGCTAAATAAGAGACACCTGAACTAGAAGCAGTGGTTTAACTTTCCAAATACATAAGCATTTCTTAAAGTGCAATATGAGCACTGCATGTATTTAGCAGTGAACTGAGATTTAAATGTCACTGAAATATTTAGTAATAAAACACATAAAACTGTAAAATTTTACTCTTTGGTGCATCCAGCTGGTTCCTCTGTCTGATTGAAACTCACCAATCATGGGCTGAATGATGCCTTCTGCCACTTTGATTAGCTGCTGGTAGATCTGGATGGAGAGATCACTCAGCACCTGTCTGTACTCGGCCAGGTCGAAGTTCTTCAGACAATGTTCGTTCTGTTTGGGCGTGTTCTGTGTCATAAATGCCTGAAGAAGAAAAACAGGATGTGAGATTGGTTAATCACTGCTTCTGTCTGCTCACTGATCAGAGGTATCGACCGTGTCCTTACCTCCTCACCGCTGTACTGCTTCAGACAGTGAAGCAACCGGCTGGTGTTGGCCAACCAGAAGGACGTCATCTCAAAGTCATCATTGTTCTTCTGCAGAACAAATTAAAATACTTTCAAAATAAAAGAACCTACGTGTGGAATCAGACAGGTGGACTGTACATGGGATGACACCAACCTTCAGGACCTTCTTGATGGTGTTGATAGTGGATGTGAGCAGAGACTCCACCTTCTGGTCGTCGTTGATGTAGTCAGCGTGGCGGATGCACATAAAGAGGATGTAAGCTGGCAGACAGGGGACCGTACCCGACACAGTGCTGGGCCGGATGTCTGAAATCACAACCACATGTTTATGACCAGCATTGGATAAAGTAACTTGTTACAATTCAAGTTTGCTGCCATTGTTACCTACTGAGAAAAATAACTCCTTAGAGCACTTTTATTTCACCAAAAATAAACACCTCTTTGCAACTTCTTGTGGATGTTGGCTATATAGTCCAGAGGACGTGCATCCCACTGCTCATCTTGTCATCAAGCTTATTTCCCTCACGCTGACAGCTTTACCCAAACTAAAATCTAGCCATTGAGTCTCAAAGCCATAACACCATTTTTCTCCTCAACAGGCCTCCAGTGTTGTGGAGTTTGTGAACTAATTTAGCAGTTGTTTCTTCTTATTTGAAGCAGAGCTCTTTGCAGCTAAAATAATGCGATAACTCCAAAATGCTAAGGTAGTTCCTCTATGTCTTCTCTCTAGCTGAGCCACATGTTGCACTGACACTAGTGTGCAGCTACTTGCCAAGGAGTCGAATGTATCAGGGATTTTCTATTTGCCTTTGTTCTGTGGCAGCAAAAGGAGCAGGGAGAGATGGTAACATTTCAACAGTAACAGACCAATTATTTGAAAAAGTTACTAAATAACTGTTCCTTTTTCATCTCAGCACTCCAACAAGTTAATGTGTGGGGACAATGGTGATTTTCTCTGGTTGCTTCTGGTAGAGCCAGCAGATTTCCACAGAGCAGAAAATAGATATCTGGTTTGAGACATCTGCAGGCCATTGCTTTTGAACAATATTTTTTTTTAAGAAAAGCTAATAAAAAGCCAAATTATTGTCACATGATACTCAATGATTTCAAGACTGCAAGTCGGCAAATGTCCTCCCCCCTTTTGCTGTCCAAATGAAGTGTTTACCTGTATGCAACAAAATCCTGCTCAAAGGTGACTGTAGTCTAAGTTCTGCTGACCAAACGGAAACCAGAGAGCTTCTCATAGTGCTACTTTTCACACTACTTGAATATTGGAACTGTTAAATATTTAATTTAAAATATTTGTTGACAGCCACCAGTCTAACTTCTGAAAGCTGTGCAAGAGGTTTTCTGATCCAGCACATGTTTTAACCATAAAGCCAGTCTGAGGGGGAAGTGCTGTCTTAAAGACAAACTCTGGGAATAGTTTTACCCACAGTATGAAACCCCTTCATGACATAATGATCACATGAATCTGATCAAGAGTCTGATCTTCTTACCACTGATCAGACTCTTGAGCAGCAGGGCCTCGTCCTCCTTGTTGTACTCCAGCATCCCCTCGAAGTCCTTCTCCTTCCTCTGGACCGTCACCTGGCGGCTCAGCTCGGGTTTGGACCTGCTGATCTGAGCTGCTGCCTGAGCGGCTGAAACACACACACAGATTCAGTCTCTGACCACCAGGTGCAGATCTACAGACCAGCTTCATGTTCTCCTGTTACCTTCCAGCTCCTGGACCTTCTTCATGTAGATCCTGAGCTGCTTCTTCAGCTTCCTCTCATTTTTCTCCAGCTTCTCCACCAGCTCTTTGAGGTCCTGCCGGAAGACACAGAGCACCATGAGAAAACAGGAAAAAGGAAGTGTGTCCGGTCTGAGTGGCAGCCACAAACTTCCTCACCAGGTTGTCGTTGGTGAGCCGAGTGATCTCCTGCTGGACGCTGTACTCCACCTGAGCCTCCGGAGACAGAGACATCATGTAGTTGAGTTTCTCCTGCTTGTCTTCAATGTCGCTTTTCAGCAGCTCGATCTGAGTGTGAAAGGCCTCCAGTTCGTCTTTGTGCTGCCTGGACTGAGTCTGCAGCTGAGCCTCCAGCAGCCTGACAGGACCGAGAGAACCGGAGTGTTATTCACAGACATCATAAACACCAAAAAAACACCAAAACACTCACCATAGACAGGCAACCACAGGCATCAGTTGTGACGCAGCCAGTGTGTGAAACTACACAAAGTAGCACCTCAGATACGTTTTCATTTACCTTCCCATGAAATACTGTCACACTGAAAGTTCATATCTGCTGCTTGTTTTTTTCATTTAGCAAATATTGAACCCAATTTGTTTTGTTCTGGAAATTAATGTATTGATCTGGTTTTTGTTCTAAAGTTGCTGAGTCAACACTGACTGAGCAAGCTGTCAACAAAACACCTGACAAACACTTGAATGTGTGACTCAGTGAATCAACACTGAGGTGATGCTGATGTTTGGTTATTTAGGGGATGGTGTCCTTCTCTTCAGGTTGCATGAATATTAAACTGTATATGATTCATCAGCAAACATACAAAGAGAATATTGAGGATAATCCTTGCCTGCAGCTGCAGCATCAAAGCTGCACTTTCTGGGCTGCTTATTTCAACACATAAATAAACTTTACAACTCACATCAACAAGTTCACTTCTCATGTCCAAGGTCTTAAGTAAGAGCTCTGAGTCTCCTTATAGTTCACACACTGGGTGCAACAGCAGCACATCACGAGCGCACTGAGGTCCAGAGCAACTTCAAGTGATGATTTTTAACAGTGTAGAAAAAGATGAAAAAGGTGAAAGAAAGCAGAGGAAGTGAGCAAACAGAAACCTGGCCACTTGTTTGAGGCCCTGGTAAGCCAAACCCAGCTCTCCGTCTTCATTCAGGTAACACCAGTCCTGATGGTTACTGGTGTCCAGCAGCAGCAGGCAGAGGACGCACAGAAGCAGATAAAAGCAGCACGTGAGGAACAATGCAGTGAACAGAGGAAGAAGAGCAGCTGAAATGTTAGTCGCAACATAAACAGGAGAAAAACTACAACTTCAGATCCTGCCACTAAAACAGAGTTATAACTAGATTTCTACCTTTAGATTCTCTGACATGTCTGAAGATCACAGCCCTGTTTCCTTACAGCTCCGATGGAAAAGAATGAGACAAAAGTGTCTTCTTTTAACCCAAACCAAAACCAGTTCTGTGTGGGACTCCAGCCTCTAAATGCAGACCTTTCTGCCATTTAAAGGTAAAAAAAACTTCAGTTTGTGTACATGGGCACAAATCAGTAGATATCAGACCAGTCTGATGAAAAAAATTGTTGAAAAACTAGGGAAATTCATGTCTAGAAACACAAATTAATAGATTAACTGTGACTAAGTAAAATGAAGTGCAGTGAGATTGTGTTGGTTCTGCCCTGGTGCTCCTAAAACATGCTGAATCTGCAAACTTTCAGCTTGAGTTTAAATCTGGGGAAGAGGTCTGACCCTGGTTGACTAATTCCAGTTGCACAAGACTGCGGTCCTGGTCACACTCCTGACCTGATGTGCTACCTTCAGCCTTGGACTCTGTGGACTGGACACTGCTGCATGGTCTCTGAGTCACAGCCACAAACTCAGCTCATATCAGCAGCGATGATACTTGACATGAAGTCAAGTCTCTAAGGGTCCGTGGTAAAAATCACAGATATGCACATTCAAATGGTCAGAACAGGACTTCTAAGGAGAGATCTAAAGATAGCAGGAGAGCTGGATGTGGTCCAGGTGTGGACAAGGAGACAAACTCAAAGGGGTCAAACTTGAACCAGCTGCGTTTTTTGCTTTTTTATGGGTGGACTTTGTTGTATGAAAACAACAAAAGGCTAATAATGGTAGAAGGTTTTGGTTCTGTCTTCAGAGGTCAGGAGCTACTTGTTAATCTTTATGTACTTCTGGGAAAAGCCTCTGAACCTTGGTGATACTCTCAAATTGGATATTACCATCAGAGCCTGAAGATGTGTGTAGGAAACAGGACTCTGATCTTCTGAAGTGAAGCTTCAGTACAGGTGGCAGCAACAGAAACAGATGTGAAAGAGGCTGAAACAGCTGCAGCTTCACCTCCAAACAGCTGCTCTTTATTTAGCAAGAAAAAACATTTTTCTCCTCATTCATTTGTAACATGTTATGTACTCCATGAGGAGTGCTGCAGCTGTTTCTCTACTAACTACGAAACTGATTGGTTATGTGTACATCTGGTTACTGGATAATATGAGGACTGTGACACACAGGACAGCATTCAGATTTCAGTCAGGTTCAGTTTAGTTTCTGCAGCTCTGACACAGAGATTTAACCAGCAATCTGTCACTTTGAAATCTGATTAAAAGTTGCAGAAAGTCTCATTAAGCAGGATAATTCAATAGAGAATAGAGAGAATTCAATAGAGAAGAAAAATCTAATATCTAAGATTTAAAAATCTAATATCAGAGAACAGTCAGTCCAAAGCAAAATGAGGTATTCAAAGCCTTTTGTTTCAATAACTAAAGATAAAATCAGCTGACGTGACCCGAATAGAGGATTTCTTCTGTCGAAATGACTCATTGTGGTAAAGCTGTCTGGTTTTGGTTTTTTAAGTCACTTACTTTTTGGACTCACACAGTCCATGATAAGCTTTGAGTGCCTCCTCTTTGTCCAGTGGCTCTTTGCTGTTGTTCACCACAGGACTAGAACCAATTTCCTGCTGAAACACAGAAGACAGGCACGTCACTTTCCCACAACAACGACTCACTGATCTGTTTTCAATGTTACTTTGACAAACGCAGATAAAAAATGAACATGATAAATTCAATTAAATTTCTAAAGCAGAAAAGCATTTCTTTGCAGCAGCTTTGGCGAAAATATTTGAAGTTTTGGATTCTGGTGGCTCAAAATGAGTGAATATTTCAAAACATTGTCAGTATCACTGCATTGTCTCAAAAGATGTTCAAAAGATGCATCATCTTTTGAACTGTAACTTCAGTTTCTGTTTGGATCTGGCTTCCTGTCTAAATTTGAAGCTAAAGTGGCGTACAATGGTGTACCACAGGGTTCAGTTCTGGAGCCACATCTCTTTACCATTTCTAGTAATAGCTTTTTTCTTCTTTCTATTTCATTTCTGCAGGTTCATCAAATAAAATGTTTGTGTGCTTTAAAACAGCTTCCAGCAGCACAGAAACTGTCACAAAAACCTGACTCTTTGTTAAGAGACGTACATCTCTTGAGAAACAGAAACACCACAGAAAAAACATGACTGGCCACGGCAGCCAAGACATCTTCACATATAATACTTGTGCCTTTTTAAAACCTTTAAAATTACCTCACTGCCAAAGCTTATTTTACTTTTCCAGACTTGCAGATATGCTGCCAACACAAAGCTGCGCTTCTACACAGATGATACTGTGGTTTACTAGAGAGAACGGGAGAAGCTTTGCTCCATCTATAGTCTGTTTTCGACATTGTAAGTGGTGTAACATGATGAATAACTAAAGTAACATAAAAATCTGGCATCCTCCTAAGTATTAAGACTTCTTTAATATAAACATGTAATACCGTTGCATTCAGACTCAGGATATTCTCGTTCTTCTCCTGCAGCTGGGCTGCGCTCACAATCTGAGTCCTCAGGATGAGGACTTCCTCCTTGCGGGCATCCAGCTCTTCATTGGCTGCTTTAAGCTGACTCAGCAGCAGGTTATAGCTGTCCTGCAGCTCATTGGACGAACTGTCCTGCGAGGCTCGGTCAGCGACCATCTTCCTCAGCTCGTTCAGGTCATTCTTCAGTTTCTTGTTCTCCGATTCCAGCTCCTGTCTCTGCAGAGACACAAAGTTCAACATTTAGCTTTCACACTTTGACTGGTTATGCATCAACTTCATCTGAAGCCAGCAGCTGTCCTTATTGAGCCAAAGAACAGAGAAGAAGTTCTGATACCATGAAATGGGTTCACTTTGGTACCTTGAGATTGTTGTAGGCCAGATCAGCTGTCTCCTGCTCAGAGGTCGACATCCTCGACTCAGAACCCTTAAATGAAGGAAGAAAAATATCAGAGCCTGATTCATTTCCTGCAGAGAAAAACTCTGAGGAAACAGCTCAAACGGTCACCTTTCGCTTGGTCAGCTCCTCCATCTTGTCCACGCTGAGCTGCAGTCTCTTCCTCTCCTGCTCCAGCTCTCTGACTCTCTTCTGCAGCTTCATGAACAGACTAATATCCATTGCGGCTTTCTCCACCCCCATCTCCTGCAAACCAGCATCACCAGGGCACATTTAACACCGGAAATATCTCCAAACACTAAATCATCCCATCCTGTTCTTCATGAAGTGACTCAGATAAAAATCCAGTGCTTTTGTTATGCAGCTCTGGTCTGATCAAATCAGCATATAAAAGAATATACTGCAGATAAACATTTCCACAAGCTCACATGCACTCCTGGAGAGGGACTCACTAATCACACTTTACCCAAATTATTATTGATTTTAAATCCTGTTAGTCATGCTATTTGAGTGGCCGGTGTTGGATGTTCTCTATTTTTCTATATTTTCCCTCTCTAACTCACTTTACTTGTGTGATCTGATGCATGTTCTGTGCAGATAAAGTTCAAACTGACTCACGTCCACCAGCTGAATGGAGTCCTCGGTGTCTCCGATCTCGGAGGTGGAGACGGA
This sequence comes from Paratilapia polleni, assembly GCA_015106735.1. Taxonomy (NCBI): domain Eukaryota; kingdom Metazoa; phylum Chordata; class Actinopteri; order Cichliformes; family Cichlidae; genus Paratilapia; species Paratilapia polleni. Next base: position 35,477 of record VUQI01005154.1, read on the forward strand.
CGGGTAATTGGAGTCCGACTCCAGGCTGCTCTGATTGGACGGGTTCCTCCTGTGTCCAGGGTGGAACTGCAGGATGATGGGAGGAAGAAAGTCACATCAGGTGTTATCTTTATCAGTGACCTGACCATTCTGGGCTAAAATTTCTTATTGATAAATCAGATTGAAAATTACACTTTGATAAGATTACTGCTGGCAGATACACAGCAAGCAGTGGTGGAGGGATTGGCTTCAGAGTTTTATGATTGTAAATTTACTTTTACCTCACAAAACCTTTTTTTTTCCCTCTTCATAACTGTGTTATTATAGTGTTCCAATTAACCCTATTTTCTGAAACTTCTGAATGAAATAAAAATTGAATCTAGTCAGTAGCAGCTCCACAGATGTCAGCCCTAAACTCAACAGCATCTGGCTCTCTGGTACAAAGACACATGGGAGAACTGTGAAACATGAGCCTGTGTTTCCTCCATCAGGCCAGAAGGATATCTAAGAATCTGCAGGAAGAAAAGAAATTTTTACCTCCTTCTAATCCAGAACTGTAAATCAGAAAGCTGCTAAAGCCAGCAGTTATTTTTCCACAGGTTTTAGATTATTGCAGAAAATAAACTCTGTGAGAAATAAAAGATTAGGATACATGTTTTGTTGAGGATGATTTTTTGAAGGTTAAATGCAATTTTTAAATGTAAATTGCTACAGTTACAGGCTATAAATGAGCTACACCACAGTTGCATGACTTTAACGTCACCACCTCTAAGCTTGCATATTCTGCAACATGTAAAAGCTTCAAAGTTTCTTATTTCAGGCATCTAACCTAAAACACATATAAGAAAACCCACTGACTTCCAGAAGATGGAACAGGAAGAGCAAAATGCCAGCTCAGATCTGCAGTGCTCTTTAACAGCTGCAGTCAGTGACACAGAAGTTACTGAACCTTCAAAAATTCTCCAACAGAAAACAAATTCTGGATCAGGTTTCAGTCACAGGCCTCCTCACTGACTGCATCACCCTCTGTAAGGGTCTAAAAAAGGTGTGTGATGACATGTGTTGGAGGTCAGGAGGTCACCTTGTTGAGCGACACCTCCTCTTTCAGGTTGTCATATCTCTGCTCCAGTCTGGAAAACTCTTTGAGGAGGTTCTGGTAGCGCTCCCTCTCCTCATCCAGCTCCGACTGCAGCGACACACTGCTCACTTCCTCTGAAAAACACACACACACACACACACACACACCCATCAGCAAACGGCAGCTTTTGGTAACTTAAAGCTGTGGCTTTTTAAACTTTTGCAGCATGCATCACTTCAGAAGCTGAAAAAAGTTCCAAATATAAAGACGTTAAACACGTAACATGTTGATAACAAAGTGCTGTACAGTATGAGTAACTTAATATTCTAAATGTGCATTTTGAGTTTTATAAATGGTCAATTTGGTGAGTTTGGAAAAGGGCTACTTAAACATTTTTTTGGCCATTTAAAGCCAGGAAGGAAAGCTGGTGAAAAAACAAACAAACAGGTCTATCATTAAGACACAGGTAGATTCTGTTAAATGACAGTTTCAGCTGTAATCATTCAAGTCAGGTTCAAAGAAAAAAAACAACAGAATAACAAAAAACCAAAATCAGAATTCAAATCAACTTGTAAATTATGTATAAGGTTTTTATATCAGGTCAGCAATCCTGTTTGTTTTTCCTCCTCCAATCAGCTCGTTGCTATCAGTGCAGCGAGTCATCGGCACAGACAGCAGATTTAAAACTCAGGTAAACTCTCAGGTACACCTGCTGCTGATTCAGCACAGCATGAACTCATTTAGTCAAAGCTTGAATGGAAATGAACTGTTTTATCACTGCTCAAATAAAGCTGCTTTTTTTCATTTTTCAGATTCTAGTTGCTGTTATTATTATTATTGTTATTATTATTATTGTTATTATTATTATTATTGTTATTATTATTATTGTTATTATTATTATTATTAGTCTGACTGTTTAATTGGCGTTTGTGTGCGTTATACTTGTCTGTGCTTTAGTCTCTGTGTGTTGGTCATGATGAAGTTTTCTCATTTTATTCTACTTCCCGCCGGCCTTTCTGACAGACTGAATTTACCCCCATTCACACTTCCTGTTTCTGTTGGCCAATGAGAAGCGACGCTGCAGGAAGGCATCAATAATTCATTGTTCTCGGCTCAAAAAGAGTCACAGAGGAAACGTGACTCACTCAGCCTGACTCGTGTTTCCTGTTTCAGACAGAGTGACTCCTGTGTGACGGACACACACCTTTGATCCAGGTGTGTTTTCCAGGTATCTCACCTTCTGTGCTCTTTGAGTGATGCAGAATGCGTCGGTTCATTTCCTCCTTCTCGCTCTTCAGCAGGGAGTTTTCTCTCTCCAGCTCCTCCACTCTCTGAACGCCACACACACATTAAACACACACCGATTAAATATACATACATTTATCAAAAATCCTGTTTCACACACACACCCTCTCAGCTGTGTGTTATACAACAGAAAATGCACTGAATCAGCCTCTAACCTTCACATGTCTGCATCATCATCTCACATCATGTAAGGAGCAAAAAAATGATGTTTCTGCTTCTACGAGCCTCTCGTGTCTTTTTGAGCTGGTGTGAATTTTTTTTACAGCTCAGTTGCCTCAGATCATCCAACTACAGCAGTGAGTCAGTTTAAACAAACCTTCGATATCACGGGTCAAGAACTGGAATAACAAGCACAATAAAATCCCACATGAAGCTTCTATGAAGACGTCAAAGGAATCTATGCTGACTTTCCTGTTGTGTTTCCCAGGTTTTACTGCAGCTCAGAGTCTGATTTTTATTTGCTTATGTGCAGATTTTAATTTAGTTTTAGCTCAACTAATTGTTTTGACAGATCTGGGAAAACTTTTCTGACTCAAATCACTTACTGCAGACTGGACGTGGAAAACTAAACTAAACTCACTTTTTTTTAACTTGTTGAACTCCCATCATAAAGAAAACAGTGAAGGAGGAATGTGGTTGAATTTCTTGCTGTTGTTGTGGGTATTTGTACATTGTGTTGCATACACTGCACTCTGTATTTGTTGCATCTGAATATGTTGAGTCTGTCTACCTGCTACCTGGTGCTGGTTTTGTTTGTAAAACAGATTTTGATCTCATCGGGACTTCCTGGTAAACAAAATAATCTCCTTGACAACAGTGGCATTAGTGACGCCTGCTGAGGAGGAAAAAGCTGCTGGTGCCGCCGCCCTCAACTGCAACGGTTAGCTTTTAGCTAAAGCTGTCGCTCTGAGGCAAATTCATGAACTTGTTGCTGGTTATGTGGAGGAGATGCTGCCAAAAGCAACTCACTGTGCAACGAGGGAAAGTCAATGCACTGAGACAGATGTGCAGGACAGATGTCCTCTGGACCAACACGTGCCAGCCAAAAAGTTTGTATAACTTAACATTCAGTAGGTATAAAGATATTACAGAGAGAGATAGTATAAAGATTTACAAACCCGTCAATCGATCAGCGAAAGGAGGAAAAACACAAAAACAAATCAGCAGATGAAGCCATAATGGAAATATTTTTCAGAGGCAGAATGACAACTAAAAGTCCTCCATTAACCGAAAAATCCTGCTTTTATAAAAACACATGAACAATAATAATGTACTAATACATTAGATATTAGTATCAGAGTCAGAGGAGCCACTTTTCTGCAGTGAATACTTTTACTTTTAGTACTTGAAGTTTCCTGATTACACTCACATACTTTTATTTTCACTGCAGGACTTTTACTTGGACGTGAGTATTTTTACTGTGTGGTATCAGTACTTTCACTGAATTTTCCACCCTGCAGCCTGACAGGAAGCGTGCTTTGTATGGAGAAATGCTGCAACATTAAAACAGCGTTTCTCCAACGTTCTGCAGGCCTGAGACTCAACCTGAATGCAGCTCACAGACTTTGTGAATCAACGCCGGGCTCACCTGTGTGAGGTTCGCCTTCTCGTTGCTGTGCTCCTCCTCCAGCCTCTTCCTCAGGGCGTGCGCCTCCTCCAGCTCCTCCCTCAGCTGCTCCAGCTCCTCCTCCAGGGACCTCAGCTGGCCTCCGTCTCCCTGCTGACTGCGCAGCAGCTCCAGCTCCTTCTGCAGCTTGTTCACCTCCGAGCCCAGAGAGGTGTTCACCGTCTGCAGCTGCTCGTTCTGAGTGCGGAACTCTTTGGACTGAAGCACAGAAACACAGGTGAGCAGGTGACAGCAGCCGTGAGGGCATCATGTACATTACAGCCTTCAGCCTTCAGGCTGCAGCTCATCCTGACTCATCAGGACATTCGTAATTAAGAATAATTAGACCTGAATCATTATTTCTTATTTATCGACATGTTTGCTGTAAACAGAACCTGCCACATGATGGTTTCTATACTGTTATACTAGAAACATGAATACACTTTTATTCAACAGGGTTTTTTAATCCGAGCTCTCCCATGAACTGGTTTTAGATTAAATTATTTTATGAAATAAACTCCTTACCCAATATAAGTCATGTGACTCACTTCACTCAAATCATGTGAATCAGCTTCTATTCGTCCTTTTTTATTCTTAGAACAAGGTTTATTTATTCATTTTAAACCTACAAAGCTTTTATTCTGGGCAGATGTTCCTGAGGCGCTGTTTGTGTGCCTGCACTTACACTCTCTTGTCACTAGGGGGCCACCTGTGGTGTTTTGAAATGCTGTCCCCTGAAGAAGCTGATGGTGCTGTTGGGTGGGGCGGTTCAAAGTCTTTTAAAGTCCTGCTTTTGTATCATCTATGCAGATTTATGCTTCTTTCCCATCTTGTCATAAACTTTAATAAATGACTCTGACCTTCTGAAGGCGCCGCTCAGTTAAACTTTTAAGAGAATAAAGAATATCACATAGGATGACCTCCATTTTAATGATTATATCATGTTTTATTGGGTATAACTGACAAACTACCTTGAAAGTGCCCTTCAAAATAAAAGCCTGCTGTGGCGTACCTGGTCATCCACCTTCCTCTGTAGCTGGACGATCTTGTTCTCCATGCCCGTGTTGAGCTTCTTCAGGTGCTCGGCGGAGCGAGCTTCGATCTTTAGCTGCTTGAGCTGGTGTTTGGCGCGCATTCGTCTGACAGCACACTGGATGATGATGGCGGCCTCGCACGCTCGTCTGAACTTCTTCCTCTGCAGCCAGCAGCGCACGTTCTTCTGGATGATCATGGCCTTGTGGTGCAGCAGGAACTGCAGAGGATGAGGAGGAGGTCATGATTAGAGGGCTGACAGCATTCACCAACACACACGCAACACAACCGCACTTTGATTCATCCAATCAGAGCGTCCGCCTGACCACATTCCTCCCTGAACTGAAGCACTTTGTCTCCAGTTCACTCAAGTCCTCCTCACAAAGAATCTGCTTTCAAACCTTTTTATGTTCATCTGGATCAAAGCTCAACAATCATAAATGCATCAGGTTATTAACATGTGTCCCAGCAGCTGCATGCAGGGGTTTCCTTTTTGACTCCTCTCTCATCCACAGCTGCTTCATTTTACTCTCAGGTCTGGGCCGCTTAAAAGCTGCATGTTTTTAACAGTTCCTGAAATTTTCATCTTTGAAAGATTCGCTTTGTGCTGGGTTACAAAAGCCCATCAGCTAGGATTCTCCTGTCGCCACTGATAATCAGAAATAGAGGAGGAGCTCACTGACACCATTCAGCACATCTGAGGACAGGTGTGCTGAATGGTTCGACTTCGCTTTTCTAAGGAGACAAGAAGAAAGGAGAGAGCTTGGAGAGAGAGTGGGGGAATTGTAGGATTTTTTGGGTACGATCTGAAATGATGTTTCTGTAACTTGATTCCAGCTATCGATTGGATTCCTCCACGTCCCGTCGGCTGTTGGGGGGGCGAATGTTCGTGGGTTTCCAATGTGACTGTAATGTGAGGCCGAACTTCGTGTTTGGTGCTGAATTGAATCGAAAGAATTCTGTTTCCATCTAAGAAGTAGAATCACTGCCTTCATCTACCACTGACCTTTGACCTTACTTTTGTATATATAGAGTTTGCGATTATTATTTTTTTTTTTTTACTTCATTTGCAGTCAAAAACGTATCAAAATCTAATCAGTTCATCTCTGACTCCAAGTGAACGCTTGAAGAAATGCGTCCATGTGACAAACTGTTCAAAACTAAAACCATGGTGGGAAATCCAGGAGAATAAATGCAAGAACATATATTTATATTCAGCTGACAGCATTGTGACAACTCAAGATCTTCGTCCTTCACAGCTGGTCAGTAAACTCACTGCAGCCCTTTGAACAGAAAGGTTTAGTTCACGTTTTAGTGCAGCAGGTGTGCAAACTGTCAGGTCTTATCTTTTTGCCCCTTTATTTGGTTATTTTTGGGATTATTACTGCAGTTTTTTCCTTTATTAAGAGAATAAAATCGAAGGTCAGATAATAAATGCTGTGTGTTTTGCCGCTGCTGTACCTCGTGGTAGATCCTGCGGGTGAACATCCCTTTGGTGTACGCCTGGATGGTGACCACAGCCCGTCTCACTCTCAGATATTCCCGTCGGTCTCTCACCATGCGGTACTGTTTCTGACAGATGATGGCCGCTCGAGTCTGACGCAGGAGCTCAGCATACCTGAAGGAAAACAACATTCATCACCTGGCACACAGCACTACCACCTCTAAATATATATGTATATAAAAGTTCAGGACATTTGGAGGTGGGCCTCACAGCTCTGAACATTTTTTGATTGGTTTGACCGACACACAGAAATGGCCAATAAAAGAAGCTGTCACTTCCTCAGATGTGTGTGGATTCATTTCACAAATCTTTACGGGTCTTTAGATGTTGGAGAAAACAGACCATTTAATTCCTGAAAAAAGGCTCCTGGAGATCTAGGTGAAACTGACGCCTTGGTGGTGAAACAGTTTTTTGATTATCTGATAACCAGTTAATTTTCTAAATCACTGTTTGTGCCTCTTCAGTGAGTCCTTCCCAGGGTTTCTGGTGTGGGTAAAGGCTCACCTGCGGGCCAGGTATCCTCGGCCGTATCTCTGCAGAGTGATGGCCATCTTGCGGATCTTGCGGTATTGGATCCTCTGCAGCCAGCCCCGAACTGTCTTCTGGATCTTGATGCAGGCCGAGCGGAACTTGTCGGTCCGGAGCTTCTCCAGGTACGCTACCTGACCAGCACGGAAGAAGATCTTCGTCTTTCCAAACTGGAACATGTCGGGCTCCTGAGAGATGGATTTAACAGATTTAAACCGAGGATGAGTGCCGATTATCAAACAGGATAATTACAAAAACTGCCAAAATATGTGGAAGCAGACACATGGAAAAGAATCCCTTTAAATAAAGTCCAGACACAAGTTTGATCACATTTTGTCCACTTTCCAAAAAGGTTGGGACACTGTGTAAAATGTGAATAAAAGTATGATTTACAAATCATTTAAAAAGAATATTTAACTGAAAATATTACAAAGACAACACATCAAATGTTGCAACAGAGAGTTTGTCTTTTCTTAAACATATGTGCTCATTTTTATTTTGATAGAAGCAACACGTTTTAAAAATGTCGCGTTTTGATTTTAAAACTGTTTATTTGAGCAGAGCTGGCTCTGGCTGGTTTTAGGCCACATTAGGATTTGGTCATACATGTTTAAATGAAACATTCATTGAATTTAAGCAATAAAAATAATAAACGTCACAAAATATTTTTTATGTTTGCTTATTTCTACTTGAAGGATTATTATTTGTCTTCTTGTCTTGCTTTGAACTGTTTTTCAGCTAATGTAGAGCACTTTGTACATAAAGAGCATCATTGTGATTTTCTCAGCTTCACACAGTGTGTCGACAGCCATGTTTGTTACTGTGATATTACTGTGAATATACAGTACTGAGCCACCCCTTATTTCTTTAGATTTTCTGGGAAAATGGGAAATAGGTGCAGTGATTTATTGAGACCTGGAAATGCAGTAAACAATGCAAAAACAGAGTTTGTACAATTCTAACGAGCTTGAAAGTCATTATTTGGTATGACCACCTTTATTCTTCAACACAGTCTGAACTCTCTGAGGCAGCTTTCTGTCATTTCTTTAAGTAGTCTTCAGGAATAGTTCTCCAGGCTTCTTGAAGGACATTCAAAGCTCTTCTTTGGATGTTTCTGCCTTTTGTTCTGTTCTCTGTCAAATGATCCCACACTGCTTCAGTAATGTTGAGGTCCGGGCTCTGGGGAGGCCAATCCAGGTATGTGTTCACTGCATTAACAGTGTGTTTGGGATCATTGTCACCAACACACACGCAACACAACCGCACTTTGATTCATCCAATCAGATGAATGATGCTGAAAAATGACAGAGCCTCCACAGTGTTTTACAGATGGCTGTAGACATTCACTGTTGTACCTCTCTCTGACCTCCTCCGTACACACTGACAATGATTTGAAACCAAAAATCTCAAGTGTGGATCCATCTCTCCATCAGACTTGTTTCCACTGATTTTCAGTCCAGTTCTTGTGTAATGTGGCATACCTCAGCCTTTTCTCCATGTTTCCCTTCCTTAAGAATGGCTTCCTGACAGCCAGCCTTCCACTGAGACCACCTCTGATGAGGCTTCAGTGGACAGTAGATGGATCAGCTGAAGAACCAGATGCATCTCTCAGGTCCTGTATCAGGTCTTTGCTGGATTTGTTTTTCCTGTTTCTTAAGGACATGACTCTCAGATACTGTTCATCTGCTGTGGATAGTTTTTTTAGGCCTGACTCTTCTTCTTTTGTCCTAGACACAACACTGGTTCATCCCTTTACTTAGGTGCCTTTTTTAATGTTTTTTTTAGTGATCTAGAGTTAAGTGGCTTAACAAACAAATATCCCTATGAAAATGGTCAGGTACAAGGACTGGACTTAAAATGAGTAAAAAAGAAGCCAATGTCCAAAGAAAAACTTTGAAAGACCTTCAGAAAGCCTGAAGAACTATTGCTCAAGAGCACTTTAAAAAGTTACAAGAAAGTCTGGCTCCTTGGAAGCAAAATATAAAGAAATGAGTGGTGGATCAAGACTTTTGCACAGCATTGTGCTTTAATAAAAGCAGTATGTAATATTCTACTAAATATTTTTGTTCACATTAGTTTTAAATATGAGTGACACAGCGGAAAGAACCAAAACCAGCATTCATCTCTATGAAACACTCGCTGGAGTTTGTGTTTTCTCACCTTAATCAGAGTCTCCAGCAGGTTTTTACAAACCAGCTTCTTGTCCGTTGACGTCATGTCAGATTTCTTCATCAGGACTCGATACCTGTTGAAGAAATCTGGGTACGTCCACCTGGAGGAACGACACGACACACAGAGTTGTTCAGTTCCTGTGAACTTTGTGATGTGACACACAAACACACTTCACGTTGTGTTGTTTAAAGACTCATAGAACAAACACGAGATCTGTTTAAATGTCACACGACTCTGATTATTAGATTTCAGATCGTTAGGGAGGTGCTGACTTTCTGTCCCCTTCTGAGGAACAGAGCCAGCAGAGAGCTGCTGAGGCTGACAATAAAAAAAAAAAACAGAAGAAGAACTTTCCTGCTGCTCTGACCCTGAAGCTTAAACATGACTGACTGTCAGCTGGGAGCAGAAGAAGAGCTGGACTCACCTGGACGGATACCCGGCCGCACTGATCCGGATCGTCTCCAGGACTCCGCAGGCTCGGAGTTGCTGTACCGCCCGCCTCGAGTCGAACCTGCGATGATGGGAAACGTTAAAAAAAACAACAACACAAACTCAGTGCGATTTAAAGTTCAGCTGCAGCCTGAACTCTTCCTCTCACCTCATATTCTTCATCAGGACATGAGCAGCTGTGGAGCCAGTCCACAGCAGACTGAGCGAGTCGGTCAGCTGAGAGCTGAGTTGGACTCAAACATGTGACAGAGGCTCTTTATTTAATTTAGCAGCCCTGACACTGGAGCCGTTTATACTGAACAACGTCAGGAGCACAAAAACACGCATTCCTGCAGAGTTTCTCTGACACAAACAAGACTGAAATACAACACTCTCTCTAAGGCTGTAAAGAAACGGAATGAAATTATTAGCAAATCAATCAAAAAACTACACTTAACTTAAAACACGCAAAGAAATTTGATTGTTTTTGGAAGAAAAAAGAAAAAAGTTAAAATCATAGCTGTTTGTGCTTGGTTTGAAACCACAAGGACACAACTGAAATAAAAAAGGAGTATTACTGCGCCTCATACAGGCAGCACCAACATTAATGCAGAACACACACACTGAAGAACATCTGAAAAGGTAATAACTGAAATAAAGCATGCAGCATTTACTTTGCTATATACTTTGAACTGACAGAGACTTTTAAAGTAAATCTGGATATTTAGTGTGAAGCATGGATGCTCTTCCTGATGTAACCCCACAGTGATGTGTGTCTCCTTCTGGGATGAGACACACATCACTGTGGGGTTGCATCAGGAAGAGCATCCAGCTTAAATATTCTGCCAAATGAAAACATGCGGAGCTGCCCGCTGTGGCGACCCTGTCTGAGCACGTGAGCAGCCAAAAGCAGCCAGCGTGAAGCATTTTTTCTGGGGATGATTTCTTCTGGAAGAATGTGGCTCGCAGTGTTTTGAGTGACAGGAGCGCTTTTGTTGTTCATTTCCTTTGTTGGTTTGGTTCAGGTTTTTTTTTTTTTTCGCTTGAATAAATAAGAATATTGTTGGAAAAGGATCCTGTACGAGCAGGTTGGTGTTCACACACACATGCAGAACCTGTTCTTTGTGACCTCTCTATGATATCAAACCTGTTTGTCCTGTTGGGGTGTACCAGAACGAACTCATCAGCACTTTGATCTGATTCAACGTGTCAGCCTCATGAGTACAAACTCAAATCACTTCTTTTGTTTCAAACATAACAAACTAACTACAGCGCCTTGCAAAAGGATTCATACCCCTTCAACTTTTCCACATTTTGCTATGTTACAACCACAAACTTAAATATATTTTATTGGGATTTTATGTGACAGACCAACATAAGTAGTGCATAACTGTGAAGTGGAAGGAAAATGATACACGGTGTTCAAAATGTTTTACAAATAAAAATCTGAAAAGTGTGGCGTGCATTATCATTCAGCCCCCTTTACTCTGATACCCCTAAATCCTAAATGCAGTGCAACCAGCTGCCTTCAGAAGTCACCTAATTAGTAAATAGAGTCCACCTGTGTGTACTTTAATCTCAGTATAAACACAGCTGTTCTGTGAAGGCCTCAGAGGTTTGTTAGAGAACATTAGTGAACAAACAGCATCATGAAGACCAAGGAACACACCAGACAGGTCAGGGATGTAGCTGTGGAGAAGTTTAAAGCAAGGTTAGGTTATAAAAACATATCCCAAGCTTTGAACATCTCACGGAGCACTGTTCAATCTATCATCTGAAAATGGAAAGAGTATGGCACAACTGCAACCTACCAAGACATGGCCGTCCACCTAAACTGACAGGCTGGGCAAAGAGAGCATTAATCAGAGAAGCAGCCA
>VUQI01005159.1:10820-23429 GCA_015106735.1 Paratilapia polleni
TTACATACTGTATGTGTCACTATGCTCAGAGTACAGTAGATACATACAGACAAGGTGTCTGAACAATGATTCAGCTAAAGTCATATGTATCCCTATGCCTGAAGCAAAACCACACAAATTAAATTCACACCCTTCTGCATTGAAGACTTTTGAACTACAGTAACATATAGTCCAAAATTTGCAATATGCTAATATTTGCTGCATAAAGAAAACCCTGAGGCAAAAGTCCTGCACAAAATGACTTTGCTTAGCACATTAGAATTAACATTTCATAACCAGAGGTGTACCAAAACAGGCAATCCACAAACATTTTCTATTAAAGTGTGTGTATGGCATACTAACCTTTGCATTTATGTCTCTTTTGTGAAGCACAAAAAAGTACATTATTTTTCACCCTATGACTGTTGCCATTTCAGTGATTGGCAGCATTAGCCAAGATTACAGAAAATTGACAGAACAACTGTCAAAAATAAAGCAGGGATGTGTTTTCTATGTACTATTTCTTCATAACATCCAAGGATGCATGTTGTTAAGTTATATTTGATTGCTTAAATTTATTCATTCTTGTCTCTTTTTGCGCAAAAGGTAATGAGCTGAATTGTTATTTGTTGATAATAATGTTGCTTTTGTCTAGCAGATGTAACTCTAAACAGGGCTTTGGTTAAGATAAAAAATACATTTTACAAATTACTATTTTGAAACTTTTACACTTTCAAAAAAGTGTATTTTTAGGCTAATGTAATGTCTGTGCAAAATGCATTATTTGTGGTATTTCATAAAGTACATAATGGTGTCACAGTTCCTCCCTGTGGGTTTGTACCTCTCTGGAGGTGCAAGAAGGTGTCGGTGTGGTTCAAGTCAGACTGTCTGTTCTTACAGGCTTCTGGCATGGCCATTGTTGCTCCTGCTACACAGCCTTCAGCTTGTATGCATGTTTGTCTGCAAGTTACACTAAAATGCACTACACAAAATGGGAATGACTACACCCCTAACATAATGATCAAGTCACAAAGAGTAACTCTAATATCCAGTCTAGCTGGTCCTAATATATACAACAGTGGAGTATTTCAGCAGCAGGGCCTAGTCTGAGCATATAAAGGGCTCTTTCTTACAATTTTGTTCCTAAGGCATGGTGCAACCTCCTATCTGTAGATCTGTTGTTCTGACCATGACAAGACAACACTAGACACACCCATTTGTTAGAAATACTCCCCAAATGCTACTTTGGCACATGCATTCACTAAGCTCAAGCTTTCTGCTGTGTCTGTGCCATTTCTGGCTTTTGAACGCATGAGAACTTATAAGATGGACAGCGTGCCTTTGTTATAGCAGAACCTTTTTCTAGACTTATCATTGATATCAGGAGGAGTGCCTGAAATACACAGCGGAGTGGTTCATTTACAGATCTGCTGATCCTCAATGTCATGGTCCTCTGTAAGCGCTTAAGGCTCGGATCTATTTGGAGAAACACACCAATCGACGCAGCTGAGGACAGCGGCTCTTTCAACAGTAGCTGAACTTAAACTGTCCCCTTAAGCAGCTTCCAATGACAGAAACACATCTTGATCCAAGCTATATTCTTTTTTTTGGGGCTTACTCACGCATGAATCACAAAGTAATGATACATGTTCATCTGTATTAATCACATTAGAAGCAATATATTAAGAGACAAAGCTCAGATTCAGTGCTTGTGCTACTAAAAATGCTGCACAAGTGGGAAAACACCTGTGGCTGGATGACTGCAAGCCAAACACACTCAGAGATCTCCTTTAATGTTTCTGCTAAAACTTGTTAACTTGAAGAATGCATTGCCATAATATCCAAAACAGTTTAAAAGCTTAAAGGTTTTAAAGTTTAAAAAAAAGGTTTTAACGTTTAGACTTTTAGACGTAGTAACTTGGCCTGTAAATGAATTAAATACCTCATTTCAATATTTACTGTTCTTGTAAATAAAAGACCACCCACTCAGATTCAGTGTCATCTTTTTTAGTAGGATTCTGACTGATAGTGATGCTATTGATCTCTGCAATTTCAAAAGACACATTGAAATATTAGTTGCTTAAATATGGCTACATTTCTGATCCTTTGACTTCTGTTTATTGAACAGGGCTTTTCTAGAAACAATGTCTGAGAGTGCAGTCATGCCGAACCAGCGCAAGGCTTGAACAGCTTTAACACCAAGATCACTGCTAGTGAATTTTTTTGTATTATTATTCATGTGAAATGTGTGACCAGGGAAGTTTCTCTCATGAGGTGTAGGGGCCTTTTCCTCTCCCATATGTGCAGAAAGGTAAGGAAATCCTTCCCTGAAACCTATGACGCCTTTTAATGTGCTGCAGCATTTCAATGCATTGCAGCAAGTATATTAAAAAAATGTGTCTGCATGACTTGCATGACATGTCTTGCAAAAGACTCAACCGATGGGAAATACCATGCTAGTCTTACACGTGTTAAAGAAATACTACTGTGGAAAGTGTACAATTACTGTCTTGAGCGAGCAATATTACAGAAGTTCCTCTATAGTAAGTGATGTAACATATGTGTTTTATGCTAAGAGCCAGTGACACCTACTAAACAACTGTGTTATAGGCAGAAACAGCAAATCAAAAAACAACTAAAAAACAAAACTAATTTAGTTTTACGAAGTTTAAGTAATCCTTAATAATATTACTGTCTTCACACATTTCCTGTCATGGAAATGACACAAAATGTGTTGGCTCGGTGGGCTGCTGTCAGTGCCAGTGCTAGGCAAAGTGGATGGAGGAATGGTTATTAAAAGCATCACTACTGACCCTGTAACCTCTGTCTTCTTGTTTACCTTTTATCCCTCAAAACAAAGGTGACTGTCCACTGAACAAGTCAAACATTATGACCCTGCCTTGTAAGCGGTTGGTACGCAGTGTGCCACCAAAAAAAGCTCAGACCCCCTGAGGCACGGACCTCTGAAAGTGCCCTGTGGTATGTGGCACCGACATGTCAGCAGCAGATTCCTTAAATCCTGTAAATTGTCAGTTGGACTACAGCTTATCAGATGTCTTCCAACCCACTGTCCTTGGTCCAAGGTTTATCATTTGTGTCCACTGCGACTTTAATGTGTTATAATACTGGCCACTAGCACTGAAGAGCACATGGATTGGGCGCCTGTATCAACTGATCATATGAATATATCAGGCAACAGTAAATAATACACAACTAACTGTTCAACAGAGCAAATATAATTGCACACAACAATTTGTGAAGCATAAACTATTTCTAACACTTATAACTACACATTTATAAAAGCAGCAAAAATGCTCCAAAATAACAGCAGCTGTATCTGCTGCTCGGACGTTTTTCAATTTTAAAAATAAAAATAATACTACCATTATATACTGTGAAACCACCAGAATCTTAAAAAAAAAATACCATCATAGAATTTTTTGTTGTACTGCTCAGCCCTAGTACTACTGCTCAAATCAGTGATGCCAGTCTTTTTTTAATTTTTTATATTACTAGTGTTTTAATTGTTTTTTTCCCTTTTGTACCAGGGAAATAAATACATCTTCAAGATTAAAAAAACAAACAAAAAAAAACTTACACATTCATCCCTGCATTACATTATCTTTGAGCATTTAGCCGGTGCAAAACTCGTGACACAACAGCTTAACATCTGTTCTGCCATCTGTAAATGTCATCTTAACTGCCAAAAGACCAACGCACGACAAAAACGCCAATATCAATGGATACGGATGTTAAGTCAAAATATCAGTGTATCTCTAGTTAAAATTGGGGGCACTCAAGCCTTGCTGTTTCAAAGATGCTTTTGACCATTTTGCCCTTGTCAATGTCTGTCATGTTTTACTCACCACCATTTCTCTCTCATTCAACTGTTTACTCACAGTCAAACATATCCCAGATGAGGTATGAACCATTGTTATAAGCTGATCAACACAAGTGCTCATTGCTGAGTAGTGCCTATTGTTGTAAAGCTCTTCCTGTTGTCCTTCCTTTTAAGAGTTTTATTTTTCTTTTGAATATCTTTTTGCCATCTAGTACAATGTTTTCATATCTGAGGTCTGACTGTTAGTTAGCTCTGTAAAAGTGATCCTGTTAACCATAATCTAATTTAAAAACCAAAGACTGCAAATGTTAAATTACCC
This sequence comes from Paratilapia polleni, assembly GCA_015106735.1. NCBI lineage: Eukaryota > Metazoa > Chordata > Actinopteri > Cichliformes > Cichlidae > Paratilapia > Paratilapia polleni. Next base: position 14,960 of record VUQI01005159.1, read on the forward strand.
CATGTGAACTGTGCCCTCACTACAAAATTTCAAATTAAAAAGTATCATCAAGCTCAGACTTCCATCTTCGTCTTTTTTAACACTTATGACTCAGGTTATAAAATACTTCTGTCCTAACAATAAAAAAAAAGTTTCAGTTCTCCAACATTATCTCAAATATTTGGTACTGTAGCCAGAAGGTGGCAGCAAACCCCGTGAGACAGAAGCTCCATGCAGGACCGTTCCTGCTTTGGAAGAGAACACATACAGAGGGAGCAACTGTTGTTGTTCTCTGCTTTTTGGCACATGTATACAACACTTCCAAAGAGACAACAAAGAAAGGAGCATTAATCTCCTGTTTATTTGCCTCGGTAAGACAGATCTCTAGCTAAACTTTATGCAAAACACAAGTTTGGATTTGTGTATTTTGTCTTATAAAATCTACACACAGAAAAAGAAGCTCACCACATCAAGTTTCAACAGAAACCAAAGTATTGTCCAAACAAACGTAAAAGGCTGGGGACAAATTTGAACTCCGCAGTCAGAGAAAGCACACATGGATTTGGGTTAAGTTCATGGGAAAGGCCCGTTTCTGGTCAGGGTTTTTAGTCTCGCCTCAACTTTGTGGCTCTGCAGGACAGGCTCACGGACATGTGTTTCCATCAGGAGGTGGTGAACATGCCTGGAATGAAAACAGGCCAAGCGAGGAGCCTGTTTGGACAGGACTAAGTGATAACATGTACTTGGCCACTGTGGGACAATGTTTTGCAGAATGTTATCAAAGCTCTCATTGGGGTGTGGGAAGTGAGCAGGCTGCATCAGAAATTAAGTTATGCTTACTGGTTTCTTCACACAAAACAAGGGTAACAGCTAGCTGAGATAAAGATACAAGTATTTTTTTTATGACAGAACAAAGAGACACAATGTACAATAAATGGCCTACAATCACACCGCCACCTTAGGACACTCAACTTTGTTCTATAAGCCAAGTCTTCCAAAGAGAGAAACAACATTTGTAAATTCTTCCTGAAGAGGAATGCTGCCTTTGCTCTAGTGTGTGATTGCAAACCACTCAGTGGAAGGTGAACATTCAGAAAGGAATGAGCGAGGAAGAAAAATGAAACAAAAGCACCGTTTTCTACACATACACTACCAGTGTCAGCATGTCCACAACATTAAGTATTCAATGTTCGCTGGACAGACTCGGCACAGAAAAATATCTTTTACCACATACAGATGCTTATATGCAAGAGCCCTTATAAACCAGCAAGATTGCATTCACCACAATTCAGGGTTATAATAATCCCATAAACTTTACACTGCTGTTCCATCAACTGTAGAAAATATAACAATCCAGGAAAAATCTGTCCTTGAAAGGAGATGGATAATCGTCCCTCTATGAAAATGCCGGGCACATTTCCAGTGTCCCAACTTTGTTTCACTTACTAAACAGAATAGTCATCTGGGGACTACTAAAATACCTTTTTCCTACGAGATTCTCCCCTTTCTCTAAGTTTAATGATTTCCAAGCTATTATTATCAAATTCTGAACTGATAGGAACCCTCCTACAGAGTAACTAACTCTTGTTGTGTCATTCCCACTATCAGTTGTAAAATATTTTTTTTAAGTTTAAAGGCATGGTTATTTAACAGCCAACAATGCCAATATAGCTGTCTGTAAAGCACACCACTGCATTATATAATTATAATTAAACCACTGGGAAAGCGTGTGTGCAGTCATGCATGCATACACAGAAAAATGCAGACAGAATGCCCAGATGAATGATAGCTTCTGTGCCACAGCAGCGTAAACTCATTGCTTTTCCATAAGGCACTGAGCTTGGACATTAAACTAAATATCAATATACATCTATAAAGTTCATGAGGAAAGAAAGGAGGAGGAACAGTAGTAGCTGGCAGACATTTCTTATCCGGTCACTGGCAACATTTGGAAACACAAGGACCATGGAATTAAAGCTTTATCTGTGGATTACCACTAAATATAGACGCTTGGGTTAAATCCAGCACAAAATCCATGCCATGTATGTCCTCTGTTTGTTTCCATGTATTGCGTAATATCATGTTCAGCTTGGTATTGAAATGAGGGTGATGCAGCACAGGATGCTCATGGACACGTCTGTGGGGAAGGAGTGAATAAATAACTGAGTATATGCTTTTAAGTACACATTTCTGAGAAGCCTGCACTTATCTATGTCTAGATTTGAGCGATTTTTTTTTTTTTTTTTTATCATATCAAATACAAACACCACTAGTTTTTTTTGTTTTTTTTTTTGTTTTTTTTCCCAGCTGCCACCTTTGGTTGATTTGACTCCTGAATTATGTGCAAAACCTTCAAGCGGGAAAACATTACCTCAATTCACTTCTGTATGAATATACTGTATATGTAAATTCTCCCAAATCGAGAGCACTGGGTTTTTCATTATGTGATTAGATAAAATGGATTTCAGGGTGTTGCACAGGTGAATACCTTTAAAAGCAGGTAGTTTCTGCAGCTCCCTGTTGTTGCTCAAGCTGAAGCGAGAGGAGCTCTGTCTCTTGTCCTTTTTGACAGGTGTCTGGGAACCTGGCTGCTTCCCCTTTAGCAGCTGAGTGGTGGGAGGAACACTATTGGTAGTCTTCCTGTTAGAGCTCTGCTGAAACAAGAGAAAACCCACATTGGTTACACAGAGATAAGATAAGCACATGCTCAACAAACGTGCAGGTATAAAATGTGGAAGAGTGATCCTCTCCAGCAATCTAATAAGAATCGTGCATGCAACCACTAGCCAAGCAGCATGACTGGTACTTTTAATTATATGCCATTCACTCAACAAAATGGGGTTTGATATTATGTAACTAGGTTAATAAACAACAGTTTACCAAAAGTATTTACTCTTTACAATAGTGCATGCATCTGGAAACTTATCCAGTTCCCACTGAAAGAACAACTATTATACTTTTCCTTTCCACTCATCAAGCTGTGTATCTTATAATGTTAATGAACAGAACAGTTTGTAGGGTTGGATCTCATCCTGAATGCAGCAAGTTCCTCACAGCTGGTCCAGCCTGCCTGCTGGGATCCATTTATCAACATTCACCTGATGGCATAGAGCTTAATTCACCAGCTGCAGCTGTGGAGTTGTGTCAGTCTGAGTCACAGGGGATTTATCAAACGCACTTAAGACCCAGCTAAAGTTGGCCACAGTCTGAGCCGCACCACAAGAGAGACAATCAGTCTGTGTCACTAGAAAGCTGTTGAGTAAAGTGGAAAATATCGCTGAGCTGACCTCTGCTATGAACTAGATTACATATTAATGCACTACAAAGATCGGAATTAACTCATGTAAGTATATTAAGCCAAAGTGGAAACATCTGTCAACTATGGTTTTCTCATTTAATGCTTTAAAATGTTCCTCTTCAGTTATGCTTGTTGACAACAAACCAAACAAAACCTCTGTATATATTATATAACAGCCTTTACTGTTATGCACTTCTGGTTGACAGAGTATATGGGGGAAAAAAAAAAGGAAGGGTGGGGGATGGTGACAACAGCTTGCAGCCCAGCGATTTTAATTTGATGCAAGGTAGGTGGGTTTGCAGATCCAATACATGGCTGTAGACACACAGTCTAATGCTGGCAGGAGGCTGAAACAATCAGCTTGAGAAAAAAAAAATTTCAGTAGGTCAACAAGGGAGAGCCATGTATGTAATTCTTAACTAGTTGGCATTAAGGCCAAGGGTTTACAATACATGTCACAGGAAATATATTAAACTAATATACTCAGTTATTTAGCTAAATAAAGTTCTGAAATAGATAGCAGGTCATTTATTTAAGGTTTATAACCGACAAGTGTGCACAAGGCAATGAAAAGGAGTGTTTTCCACAGATTTCGGCTGTATAGTCGTGGCCAAAAGTTTTGGCTGCGGCACAAATTTTGTATTTCATATATTTTGCCACTTCAGTTTTTATTTAATCTTTTTTTTTTTTTTACATGTTTCTATGATACTGTGAAAAACAGTCATAAGCATTTGATAAGTTTCAAAGACTTTTATTGTCAGTGTAGTACGCTGGATATCAGCTTCTGGGCCAAATCCAGAAGCTCTTTGCAATTCATGAATATGCACCTGATCACTTTGCACAATAATATATAAACCACTGTGAATCAGCACCAAAAAAACTGAAGCAACAGCCAAAACCTCTGCCATGACAGTATATTTGTGTGTGATAGCCATTTGTGTGCATGTGGTCCACATGGAAATTGGTCGCTTGTGGTTTTGTTCTCTTGAAAGGATGAAGAAAAGAAATGTAAATGTTAAAATGAGTCAAGTATACTAGGGCAGACTTTAAAATACCTCCCCACCTAACCTCTGTCCATGTGTGGGGACACTGAAATACAAATTGGCGAAGAATGTAATCTACGGAAGAGGAAGACTACCTTTTGCTTTCTAGGCAGCACAAGCAGCTGTCAGCTGTCATGCCACATGAGTGCATTAAAATGTTTGCTTTCCTTTGAAAAACTAGAAAAGCCTCCAGTTGTTTGAAGAATGAAGGAAGTTAGATCTTCCTCATCTTCCTTTGCTCCGCTCTGTGTGGGTAGCCCCTTCTCACAAACACAGTGAAACAGAAAGCAGAGAAGAGATCTAGTCTGATTATAAATGACAGCTAAACACAGTAATGACTTTTGCACTGAGCCTGAACTGAATTTGTGCACATAACTTAGGTAAACACTGTTTAAATCATGCCATACACCTGGTTCTACTGAATGCCCTCATATAATTTTACAAGCACAGTGTGTGACCATGCAGCGCGATAATGGGATGCAATGATTCACATCAGATGTCAGTGCTGTAAAAAGTCCAACACAATGTTTAAAAAAAATCTCTCATGTGGGCCAAAGATACATTTTTCCATGTGTCCTAATCCAGATATAAGCAAAAAGAAGTGAAACGCAAGACGCAACACATAACTCTTCTAAAGAGTTTCATTTCTGCACATTCTGACAGGTTACACAGATCAGTGCATTAGCACTGGTGTTTAGCTTTTCAGACAAGTGGTTTCAGAAAAGCAGTGTTGGTATGAATTTTTAACAAAAGTTGTGTTTTGAAGTAAAGTTTGCTGCTTAAAGTCACTGTATGACAGGTCAACCAACTAATTATGGGTGAAATATTGATGAACTCAGCTGTGCCCCAAACTGAGGTCAATTACACAATAGCAGGAGGGCATCAACAAATAGCAGCATGACTCACGTGAAGGGGGGAAATTATTCAGGTGCAGTCCAATTAGTGTCAGTGAATGCTCCACTCACCAGCCTACCAAAGATCCAAGACACACTGCCTCCCTGTGAGATTCTGATTTTAGAGATCAGTCATTTCCCCAATACTAGCTCTAGTACGTCCAGTGCTTCTCACACACAGACAAGCTATATGTGTGATATACACCACAGTATAGGTCACTAATGAAGCACACTGCACTGGAATCAAGTTAAATAAGTACAGGGTCACTGCAGTTATTTGCCTCATTGTTAGCATAATGCCGCCTCTTACTAGCTTTTTTGAATAGAGACGCCACCCCATCTTGCTCACGTGTGGGCCACACTAACATATTTACCTATGCTGTTAATGTGACTCACATTCATCAGTAGTTAGTGAGCTCACCACATCAAACTTGGTCGCAAAGAAGAGTTTTGTCCCCATGAGTTCAAAGAATCGTGAGGCCTAAAATCAAATAAGCTTTTGTAGTTCTGCTCCACAGGAGGCTTCCTGTCCTTTGCATGAGTACCTGCTTTAGTATGTGACAAATATACAAACTCTCCAAAAGTACACAGTATAGGCATTATGGACAGTGGTGCATTTAATTATTTTAGGCATTTCAGGAATCGAAACCACGTTACAAATTGCAATGTACATAAGATAACAGAATCTATAACAAGTCAATAAACCATATATAAATTAAAAAAAACATTCAATCAATTTTTAAGTAGTAGCTCATGCCTTTAAGTAGCTCAGAGTAGCTACTTAAAGGCATGAGCTTATTTCATTTGAGGATCATCACATATATATATTTATTCCTGTTGAAAGTAGATTTGATAATTGCGTAATGCCCCTCTTAGGAAGATGGCCTCACTAGATTCCAACTCCAATTCATTTTAAATGACTTGGAGATAGTTACATCAGGCTGAAAAGGTTGTGCCTGATCCTTGATATCCCTGCTTGACCTGTGATGAATCTGAAGGGTTTTCTTTTTTGTTTTTTTATTGCTTCTTTAGCTTTTACATATATCATTTCCAAAGTTTCTGTTGTCTTTCTCTAATGTATATATGTACACTTATTTTGTGTATTTCACTGTGTGTGTGTTTTTGTGTATATTTATTCTGTCTGAGCTGCTCCCTCTCCTGCGCAGGGCACTTTCATAAAAGAGATTTTACATCTCAAGACTAATATTTTTAAGGTTAAAATACAGTTTAAATAAAAATAAAATTATCAGTAGATGTGAACGTCCATTGGTGCTTAGGCTTGTTTCCCGGTTTGCCTACCTCATGCTCTGAATTCTCCTGTCCTCCACTCTTTCCCACTTTGCCAGACTTAGGAGACTCCTGCAAAAACATTTTGACTTTAAACAATGAAAACTGTATTTACTTAAGTGAACTTGATATAGATGAATAAACAGGCTGAAGCAGTAAGGAAGCAGTCAATCGGTGAATGCCGCCTTGCACAAATCCAGGCTAAATATAGCACGCCTGCCCACCCAGTCTAGCACTCCTGTTTGAACACACTGTAAAGTCTGCTGTTGGCTAGCTAACGTTACACGACCCTGGATTTTAGAGTCTCAAAGTCCATAAATTTATACCTAAATAACACACACATGCGCATATGCATTATAACTACAGTATCTCACTTTCAGATAACGGTGTTCTATTTACATAACACGGCACAACGTACCAAGCGCTAATATGATGGCAGGATAGCGGCTAGCAGGTAATGATTGCAGGCTGGCTAACGTTAATGTGATGGGACACTACCCTGGTAGCTAAATGTCGTGTTATGTGCCCGGTATAATATTAATAAATACACTGAAATACAACTCGTGCAAAGTTTATTCTCTACCGACGCGGCCTATTGGCTCTTCTCTAACTCACCTTATCTTTTTTCGTTTTATTCGGCATTGTACAAGCGTAACCGCCCTTTCTCCCCTCACGGATACTCCACAACCCAAACCTTGACAACTCTCAGGGCAGCATACTGCAAGGCGGTTCAGCCTGCCCTCACACTGTGATTGGCTGCTGTCTATCAGCTGACTCCAGCGTATCACACCGACACGCTGGGCAGTATCTAATAGTGGGAGCGCTCCCTGCCGGTGACAGGAAGGCAACACAGCAGGCAGAAAAAACACTGGACTTGGATCATCGCCATAGACAGTGTACTTTGTATGATCATTCCATGAAAAATCAGTCAGTGCCTCTCGCCTGACCCACTTACAGTGAGCTGATTTTGTACAATGAATTTAGTACGTTTAATGAAGCCATGAAAATGTATCTTTCTTATTATTTACATTGAATATTTTCCAAGACTGAGGCCCTCGAACTACATAGGGGTCCTTGTTTTTTTTTTTCTTTAACCAACTTGGAGCATCAACATCATGGGATAGTTTCAGTAGTTTCAGTAGCAAAATTCCACAAATCTAATGTCTATTACTTAAAGTAATAGAAACAAGCATTGGGACCCTGGATGTTTGAATCTGTTTGCTGATGATTCACTGGAGAAAACTTCAAAAAGTGCATTCTGGGTAAACTTCGAAGGATCATAGAGGTGGCCGGTCAAAACATGTTATAGCATATGAAAGGTCTCATTTTTACCTACATTTTGACAACAGGCTCATCCATTATGTTTTATGTGTCAAAATATTTTTCTAATATAGTCATATTTTAAGCTACATAAATCCATGCACCTCCAAGGAATGTTTGGATAATCTGTTAATTTTGCAGTGGTGATAGTTTCCTGCTTTTGCCTACTTTCTATCATTTTCTCCTAGGTGGTTAACATCCCTTTGCCTGAGTTTTCTAGAATATTTGAACAGCCTGGTAGAACCTTCTTTGAATGCATAATTACTGCCATCTGCTGGAAGTTTGCAGGAGCCTAAAATGTGCAATTTTAAACTGTATTTATCAATTGCAATCGAAGGAGGTTAAAGGGATCACAAGAGGAGGATGAAGAAACAGAAGGAGCAGAAAGAAGAGCAGCCCTATTATATTTCTTCCAACGCTTTTACACTCGATAAGCTATTTGTCTAATGAATTCAGCTGAACTCCAAAGAAAGGCACATTTATGAGACTTAATTATCAACTATATCTGAACTTCCACTGAAGTATTTTCTCTTTTTACATCTTTAGCTATTCCATATGTAAACTAGAAAGGCAACTGGAGGTCAAATCATCTGCAAAGGTTTCATTAAAAAAAAAAAAAAAAAAAAAAAAAAAAAAAAAACACATCCTTT
>VUQI01005164.1:1650-14399 GCA_015106735.1 Paratilapia polleni
AAAAATAAAAACTTTTAAAAAAAAAAAAAAAAAAAAAAAAAGATCTAAACAGACAAACAGAAGTATAAGAATAGCTGAGTTGATCCTGGGTCAGACTGCCAGAATGTTTATTGGAGGGTGGATGGAGTCGGGGGTGGGTTTAGACAGAAGCTCCTGAAGATTAGTGAGGACTAACGACTTGATAACAGGTCAAGCACTGCAGCTGGCGTGAAAGCAAAGGTAGGGAGCACTGAGTCATTTAGGACCCAGCTGATGACAGGCTTTCTGGAGTAAAGTTGGCCTGATACCACCTACCCCAAGGCGGTCCACCATAGACAATAGTAACAACAGAATCAGCACTTCTGTGAAAACACAATATGTACTCAACTTAGAATTTCACTTAATGACTGTTAAATCCAACCAAAGTGTTGTAGCAAGCATGTATTTGCTCTCCTTTCACAGATAATATAACCTTCTCTTTCTTCCACAATGACCCAGTTTCCCCAGAGGGATCATTAAAGTTTTATCTTATCTTAACTGTTACAAAAGTTGCTTTAAAAGCATAATATATTGCTCATTAATTTTCAAAGAAAATCCATGAGATTACATCTTTTCTGTAGAGAATAGTGAAATAGTGAGAATAGTGAAGGCCATTTTTCTTCTGAGTTATGTGGAGCCAGCTGACTGTTAGAGGAGACGTATGTTGGTCATTTATGTTTCAGTTTCCACTATGAAAATATTAAGCAGCATGACATCATAGCCATTCGTCTGTCCACTGGAATGAGTACAGACAAATGGGGGAAATACATAAAGCAGCATAACAGCTTGACTTTTAAATTGTACTTGAGCACTACACAGAAAATGTCATTAACCCTCTCATTATGGGGTTAGGGTTAGGTCCATAGGTTTTTGGACAATGACACATTTTTTTTTTTTTTGTAATTTTGCCTCTGCGCACCACCACAGTGGATTTGAAATCAAACACTCTAGATGTGATTAAAGTGCATACTTTCAGGTTTAATTCAAGAGGTTTAACAAAAGTATTGCATTAACTGTTTAGGAATTCACAGTCATTTTTATACATAGTCCCCCATTTTGGATGTAATTGGATGGTTGACAAACATAATTTTAAGTACAAGGATTGTTTTTATTACTTGGATGAAAATCCAGTCAAAGATTGCCCAAAGTCTAGAACCCATGGACATCACCAAATGCTGTTTCCTCCTTTCAGATGCTCTGCCAGGCCTTTAGTGCAGCCACCTTCAATTGCTTCTTGTTTGTTTGTCTCTCTGCCTTCAGTTTTTTATTTAAACTGAAAAGCATGTTCTATTGGACTGAGATCAGGTGACTGACTTGGCCGTTGACAAATATCCAATTTCTTTCCCTTGAGAAACTCTTGGGTTGCTTTTGCAGTTTGCTTTGGGTCATTATCCATTTGCACTGTGAAGTGCTGTCTGATCAGTTTTGCAGCATTTGTCTGAATCTGAGCAGAGAGTATAGCCCCGTACACTTCAGAGTTCATCCTGCTACTTCTATCAGTAGTCACATCATCAGTAAACACTGTGGCTCAGTTCTACTGGCAGCCATACATGCCCATACCGTAACACTGGTTCCACCATGTTTGACAGATGATGTGGTATGCTTCAGATCATGAGCTGTTTCTCTCCTTCTCCACACTGTTCGCTTCCCATCATTCTGGTACAAGATCATCTTGGTTTCATCTGTCCAAAGCTTTTTACAGAACTGTGCAGGCTCCTTTAGATGATATCTGGCAAAGTCTAATGTGCCCTTCCTGTTCTTGAGTGTAACCAGTGGTTTGCACGTTGTTGTAAACCCTCTGTATTTACATTCATGAAGGAGTCTCTTGATTGTAGACCTTGACAATGATATGCCTACCTCCTTGGGAGCATTCTTGACTTGATGTTATGAAGCTGTTTTTCTTAACCAAGGAGATAATTCTCCTCTGCTGTCATACGCTTTAGTTGACTTCTGTGACCTTTTAGAGCTTTTGGTGTTTTGAGCTGGCTAGTGCACTCATTCTTTTTAAGAATATACCAGATTGTTGATTTTCTATCTCTCTGATAGGCTTATTTTGTTTTTCCAGCCTAATTAAGGCCTCTTCACTTGCATCAACATCTCTTTGGACATCATATTGAGAGTTCCAGCAAACAGCTACCAAATACAAGTTAAACACTTTCGATTCCAGATCTTTTATCAGCGTAATTTGTCATGAGATAACAAGGGAACACCATGATACTGCTTGTCAGTCAACCATCCAATTACTTTTGAGCCTCTGAAAATGGGGGACTGTGTATAAAAATGGCTGTAATTCCTAAACAGTTAAGGCAATATTTTTGTTAAATTCCTTGAATTAAAGCTGAAACTCTGTACTTTAATCACTTCTTGATTGTTTGATTTAAAATCCACTGTGGTGGTATACAGAGGCAAAACTACAAAAATTATTTCATGGTTTCATGATTATTTTTGTTGTCCACTGATTGCCAAGACTTGGGAGAACACTTTGGCCGCACAGTTGCTTTTGGACTGAAGAGTTGTAGACATTTCCTGATGGTAAATGCCCACTGGGGAGCTCCCTCAAGAAGTACATATCTTTGTGGGCTTTTGTCGTACTGTATTTAAACCAGCAACAGGAATGCTAATGTGCCAACCACAACATCAAGATGGAGGACAGAGTGAGCTGTGTGTTGTGTGTCATGGGTTTCATGATGATTAAGGAGTTGTAAAGGCTTTCCACAAAGCCAAAAAAAAAAAAGTTTATAAAAGAATAGTTGTTAAGCTGCAGTGGCTGCAGTTTCACGTGTGGTGCTGTCCACCCGATGTAAAGATAATATGCTACAGATGAAAGTGTCGGAGTAGCTCTTTATACACACAGGCAATTTGGTCTTCTACTTTATTCTAATTCTGTTTCAGTTTCTTAATTTTTTTCTCTGCATTGCTTTGCTGTATGGTGGAAGCTGAAATTTTTAGATTTAGCTTTGACGAGTCAAAATTGTGTTGTATATTTCAGTTAAATGTAGGCTTAATGAAGCCTGGAAGCTGTTGTTATTCCATTTATCCATGATTTTTTTCCATTTTTAGAGCTATTTTTTTAAATACATTTTTATTAATGACTATTGACAGTGCTACAAAAACACTATGATTTCAATCAGTTACATGATACCTAAACTCAGAGGTTCCACTTGTGTCGAAGACTACCCACTCTGCAGTGGATCCCAAAACTGTTCTGTGAACTATGAAGCTAGTCCCTGCAGTGTGGACTCACACAAAAGGGGGAGCTTCCTCCAGGAGTTATGGGAATTATGTAAAAGTTCCCACAAATGACCTGTATTTTAAAGTTTGTTAAATTTGTTGCATTTGGTCTTTCACTCCCCTTCACTCACTTCCTTATATTATTGCCTTTCTATTTCCTCAAGTGTTTGTTAGGTCAGAGGCGAGCATTTGAAAACAATGTCCTCACTTTGGTGTCAATTCAACACATGCAGACTAGCTGAGAGCTTGTAGGACGGGGTGGAACTCAGACGCACATAACTAGAGCACATGGATGCTTACAAATCTCTGTCTCTTGCTATCATCATTTGACTCTGTGGCCTCAGTGAAACAGCAGATGCAAATGCTGAGGATATGCATGAAACATGAGTTCCCTTTGTTTGGTCTGCGTCTGTGCATGACATCCTGCTTTAAATATGCAGAAATCGGTTGCAGAATAAACAAAGCATAGACAAAGCAAGAATCTAGCCAATTATTGTGCACTGTTTTCCTATTTAAAGACTCAGAAGATGTTTCTCGGGATGTAATATCTTAAAGTACATGATGGAATAGAATGCTTAGAATTATTTTTACAGTATATTTTTAGGTGTATGGAAAGGTAATATTTGCCACCATCTTCCTCAACAACTCCTAAATGAATTTAAGTTGGAATGCTTCTTTTCCAGCACTTTCCCTTCATTAAAGTAATAATTACTGCATGAAAGTATCAGGAAATGGTTTCCTCAGGATTGTTTTTGAACTGCTATGCAAACAGTAAGAAGTATGAGTTTCATAGTTCACTCTTTACCTTAAAAACAGCAGCTGATAAAACAATCTCAGCACCTCAAGGCATATTTAGTAGCTATTGTGGAGCTTTCAATCATTTGAGATGATCTTCATCAACACACGGACATGAAATCCTTAAAGTGCTTAGGAAAAAGTAGAAATTTGAATGCTTACAATTCTCTAACAACTAAGCACACTCCATCTGCTGTTGCAGATCATGTGATTGAAAGCTCCAGAGCATCATATCAAATGGACCTTGAAGTGAGTTTGTTTTGTCAACTGACTCGAAAAAGGGTTTTACATTTTTCTACAACGACCTGTTACGCAAATCTTTTAGATAAACACACACCAAAAAAAAAAAAACGGGGAGCTGGATTATTTTCTCAATGCAGCGTCTAGAAAGTTTAATTCCCCCACATTCATCACTGACGTGTTGAAATTTTCAACAAGCACTGGAAGCATTTACAGGGTATAGGGCTCCAGCCCATATAGCTGCATATGAAGCATGAACCGGAGCCTTAGGCGGAGGATTTTCAAATCAGACTTTGTTATTGCAAGAGGCTGGGAAGGAGAGCAGATGCGTCGCTCATTCAATCATGCGTGTCACGAGCCGGTCGCTCTGTGGCTTCTGAGCTCAGCCTCTCTGTTGCCACCACTCTGCAGCATACACTCCTCTTTACTTAGTGTGTGTGTTGCAGAAAAGATACATCTGGCATAAGGTGCTAATCTAAGCCAGGTGGCGGAAGACCCCATCACTGTTGTCATGAATGTGACAACAAACTGCCAACAACCTCACACCCTACACTGACCCCACAATGAGGAGGAAATGTGCGTGTTATCTTTTCTTCCGTGCGTGTGTATAAGTCAGAGAACCTTACTTTTCTTTTCTTTCTTTCAACAAGTACAAATCAAGAGAGACAGCAGTGGTTATCCCTATGTTTGAATGTACAGTATGGGCGTTTTTGTGTGTATCTGTGTGTGTGTGTGTGTGTGTGTGTGTGTGTGTGTGTGTCCTTGATTTCACTGTCCACAGAAGCCCACCCGTAACTTAGCACACTGGGGCGATTGGGGTCCTGGTGGAGTGTCAGTGGGTGTCAGAGGGCTGTTTACCTACCATGACGGATGGGAGTCGGGTCGCCAGAGAGGCAAGTATTTCATCTAACGCCACCTTTGACCAGTACAACACACACACACACACACACACATACACACTTTATTCCTGTGTCTGTTCAGTCTCCTTCTGTTCAGGTTTTACTCAAACTATAAGCCAACTTAAGTCATTTGTCATTTTCCTCCCCACTCATTTACCCTATCTCTCTATTTAACTCAGGCTTGAATGGGTTTATTATGAAGAAAGTCATGCTTATTTTTCTCATCACTTACCTTAAAGTCATATCCAGTGATGGCTGGTGATTTTTCACCAGATGGAGTTGGAATCAGAAGGAATAAGTGTGCATAGAATGACTAGAGGGCATCCATTAGGAAAGAAAATACCAAATAAACTAATTTTGCGGTTCATTTCCTAATTAACTTTAATTAAAATGCATAAAAAATACAAACTATTCACCCATTTAAAATATTTCATATTAACTATATAGTGAGTTTGCTGACTCTAAATTACTCTTTGTAGCTAATTTGTGGCCCCAACCACCCCTAATTATAGTATTTAAAAAGTAATTATATTGCTCATTCTCACTTGTTTTTGTAAAAGATATTATTTTTACACACAAATATTGGCAAATAAATCATCATTTTTCTGATATTATTTCCACATTTATCATAGATTTTGGAACATTTTCCAAGGGTTATCGAGGTCTCATAAAAACCTTTTCACATGTCATGTATGGGACCTCTGATGAGGAAAGGGATTTTAAGGTGTAGGTTACACTACAACACATTTATTGTTTTCTAGATGTAATTTATTACAGTTTGTTTATTACAGTTATTCTTATGCAGCATTTCAGTTACTTCAGTCACACTGAATGGGACTGAATCCCTATGCCTAAATATACTTTTAAGGATGAAAATGTTACCATTTCAATTCAGTTCAATTCAATTCAATTTAATTCAATTCAAACATTCAAACAGTCATCCATTTCTACAGCCAACTGATATGGCACAGCGCTCATTTGACATAATGGTTCTGTTCACCTGATGAACATAAGTCCATTCACCCTCTTCATTTGGCACAGTTTTGAGGACAACAGTGAGACTCGGACAAAACAGTTAAACTCAAAGTAATTAGCTGTTAATTAACAACTTCAGAAATTAGAGTACAGTTATGGGGACTGGCTGACTTGATTTAAAACTATCCGTGAATTGTTAGTAGGCTTTTAAAAAACAGCAAAATATGATGGTTCAAAATGAGCATTTTCAGATTAGTACATATGAGAATGAGTATTGCTCAATTTTATCACCTTGATTTTTCTTTAATGTTTTCAAGTGTGCTTGCTCATAGGGGGTTGTCTGACTGTTGGGGTTTTCTCTCTAATATTGTAGGGTCTGTTGTTGTGATTTGGTGCTATATAAATAAAACGGAATTGAATTGAAAGTCCCCTGTAGATTTCACACAGTGCTGAAGGCTTTGATTTCTGTATGCTCTGATTTTTTGTTATTACAATATTATATTTCAACATGCTTTAGTAATTAAGGTGTAGCTATTTTTCTGAGCTCAAGGAAAACTGTTTTTTAGAGATATGTGTTCCTCATAGGACAGCCACACTACAAACATATGATTTAATAGAAAAGAAAATGCATTACTGTAGATTAAAATACCAATAGTAACGGAAATATTTTTGCTTTTGATACTTTAATTAAAACTAGCCACTCTACTACAGTTTTACTTGTAGTTGAGTGTTTTCATAGTGTGTTATTACTACTTTTATTAAAAGAAAGCATCTGAGTGATTCCTTCATCACTGGTAATTGTCAGTTAATGTTAAGTATTTTGATGGTCACTATAGAAGTATTTTTTTATTAACATAGTTTTCGTCTATAAAGCACATTTTAAAAATCCTAACACTTCTTCAGCCAGGAAGGAGTCCACACGGGTGAAGACTTCCAGGAGTACCAAGAGCACTCTGCCTGGAGAGAGACTGTCAGCACAGAAAAGACAGACAACACAAAATTGTGAAACCTGTTTTATCTTTCATCATGTTTTAATCCGGTCCAGTTTGTCTCATTGGTGAGATAAACAGCAGAATTACTCATTAAGATTGGTTAGTGGTCGAGGGAGTGGGTGGGGGCACCATCGACTCTGCTTGTTTTTCTGTAAGTTACCACTCGCTGATTTCTAATGTAAAATTACTGTTTAGTTACTTTAGGTTAAATGCAATGAAAACAAATGAGGGTCTAAATTTTCAGACATGCATTTTTACTTCAGTGTGCAGTGGGAAATGGGTGGCACAGTAGTGGAGTGATTAGTACTACTCAAAGCAAGAAGGCTCCTGGTTTGTACTTCAGCTTCCTCCCACAGTCCAAAGACATGCATGTTAGGTTAACTGGTGATTCTAAATTGGCTATGGCTGGGAGGTAGATATGCTTGAGATGTACAAATTGAAGTGCTGTCTGAATGTATGGTTAAAACACTGGACTTGTAGTCTAAAGCACTTCGAGTTGTCAGACTAAAAAAACCACAAAATAAATGCAAGTACATTACATATTACTGTTAAGATCAGCATATTAGGACAGGAATGCATAATCTTCAGTGAAAAATCTGAATTAACAATATCATTTAGTGATGTTCAAAACCAAAAAAATTGTAGTTGTAATCTTTAACAACATGTCAGTGGTGTTATGATTTGATGTTTGAACTGGTATTTGCATCAGTAACACTAGATATTTGATTATAGACACAAGATTTAATAATGTATATTTTCATTTACTGTGCTATGCACCACTGCAAATAAAGTAAAAAAAAAAACAAAAAAAACCCTTGTTTTCTGACAAAATAAAAGACTGAAAACATTTGGTGGTTTTGCTCTCCATCACATCACTGATCACTGTGCAGCTTCAGGTTCACACGCATGCAATCACTAATTTAGTGCAGTCCTCGCCACCCCAGCTGGGTGAAAGGCTATTTGGGCATCTGGCCTTTGAGACAGCAGAGTAATTAAAAGGGACCCTAAACCCTGTCAATTGCAGACCCACATTTGCAGTCACTTACCGCAGAACTAGCATTCGTTTTACTGCCTGGTAAGTTTAAACATACAGGGAGGTCCTCTTAAGCCACATGGGACATCTAAAAAAGAAGACAAATTATTGTTTTGAAGTAACATATTGATGAAAACATAATGTAAAGGAAGTTTCTTTATGGCAGAAATATGAAAGGTATATTTTCCGACAATAAAAGAAACAAAAACAGAAGAGGAAAGAGAGAACTTCCACATATAACCTCAGGCTCAGAGCCATTAAAGGTACTTTTTTAGCCAATTAGCTAGATGTCTCCATGGATTGTCTATATAATACCTATAATCACTTCAGTGGCCACTTCAGTACTGAAAGAAAGGTTCCCCAGCCTGCAGTACTTAATCTTATTATTTAAAGAGAAACAGATTGAAATAATATTATGCACTGTAGGTCCTTTACTTTCTCTGAGCACGTTTTCTGTTGAACACCTATATTTCAGTTCAGATGTGATTGTGAGATCTATTTTGTGATTCAGACCCAGCACGGCTAACACAAAAGGAAACCGATTCATAACTTTCTTCTCCTGATAATTTGTTGAGTGCTTATCATTTTAGGAAAGTGAGTGAATGAATGAGGGAGCAATTTGAGGCACATTAATAGGATTAGGTTACATACTGTAAGTCGGTGGCCCTCTTCCTGTTGGCCGAGGATGTTTCTTTATCTGTGAACAAAACAGTTTCGATTCCAGTGCTGTTGCACACACAAGTTTCTCTGCACCGGCGTCAGTAACAGTATCCAAGAAAAACAGTGCACTGTGAAACTCCCTGCAGCACAATGACTCAGTTTTGGTTGGCATGGTGGGCAGCGAAAGCACAAACAGTCCAGGCTCCCTGTCTGCAACATCCCGGCGAGCAGGGCTGCTGCTGTGGCAGCTAGCCAGACAGCAGCACACTGAGCCCCTGCTTGTGTCTTAGTCATTGTCACTTTAGCTCTGATAACATGTTAAAAATGTGGGAAAATATTGTGCGATTGCTGGCTTCTGTTTGCTGGCTGGTTGATAGAAATGTAATTCTTAGCTTTGTTAGCAGGCTGAGCTGTAGTGACGTCTTCACGTGGAAAAAGGAAAACAAAACTTTTCTGAGCCTGAGGATGACAGAGTTATAGTCAGGCTCCCTTTTGATACTGTGAATGTAGAAGACTTGTCTAATCTCAAACCATTCTCATTCCCAGGGTTTTGCTTCATTTCGTCAAAGTCAGTGGTGTCTCAGAGACGTTCAGGTGTCCTCTGTGAGCACTCACTGGTGTGGTTTAGGCACCAAATACTGCTTGGTAAGTTTTAAATATGATAATCACAACAGTAACCCCTCATGTTGAAGATTGTTCAGATCCCTGTATTGTTTGTGTTGTTTTGTTGTTTGATCCTGAACGGACATTGTAGGTAGGACTTCTTTCCTTAGCTTTAGCTTTCTGTCCTCTCTTTGTTTTCAGTTGTGAAAAGAGCAGCAGAACAGTTCACTTTTTTAAGCCTTGGAGTAGATAAGTAAATAAAGATGTAAAATATTGTTGGGATGACTGTTTTATGGGAAAGCTGTTCTGTTAAAAGGAAAATTGTTACATTTTTAATTCAGTGTAGGCTGTATATGTTTGTCTTTAGCCTTTAGCTTATTAGCTAACAGGAAAGGGCCTTTTCTGTGGAGATCTGTGTTATCCTACTGTGCAACTTATTGAATTACTTACTATGCTGGACATTTTTGTCAAATTAGACATATTACATAGTTTCTTTCATGCTTATTACATTAACTGTGAACATTGTTTATGTCATATGCCTATATTGCTGCATTCCTTGTATTGTATGTTTCGGTTTTACAGAAGCGACCTTTTTCAAGAAAGGTGTGTATATAGCCTTGTTCAGACACACAATCAAAAGGATAGAATTTAGCTTAACAGGACCATTCAAATGTAACACCGACATGTCCTTGTTCAGTTTAAGAAAAAATGGTGGGTTAAAAACATGCCAGTCTACAACATTAGCCCTGCCAGCTAAAAAGGAGTCTTAAGACTGGTTAAGACAGTGAGTTTAAAGGTAACACAAAGGGTGACATATGAGTTAGGGGTGAGACTGGTTGTCTGTTCTATTGCTCTGACTTGTGCACATATTAGAAAAACCACCACCTTTAACAAAACAGCAGTATGAGACTGAGGATGGGCTCTCAATCATTTCATTCCAAACATAAGTTTAATAAGGATGTATTTTGTAGAAATTTTTCCTAAACATGGTATTTTCTAATAACGGCACACAGAGTAGTACTGTACTGCAGTGGTTCCAAATGGTGCATGGTGAGTTTTTGTAACCATGATACATTACTACTGCTATATAAAACTGCATATAAAATTATGACTGAATTCTTTAATGTATCAGCACTCTTCCTTTCCAGTAAAATGATTATTGATGAAACTTTATAAAAGGGAAAACAGGTAACGTTGTAATGTGGAACAAACCATAACTAAACACCAGTGCAGATGCCCCATTGCATGAAGACAAGAAAAAAAAAGGTTAGTAGAAACTATTGCAAAAGTTACCTGTCATATGGCTTCAACTGGACCGTGAATGTCAACAGCCCAAGTGTATCATCTGTTGTAAGAAGATGGCTAATGCTAGCATGGTACCAAGCAAGTTAAAGAGGCACTTGGAAACCGAACATCCCTTCTGTGAAGAGTGCTGAATTTAAACCAGATTCAATCCAAGATCTTTTTTTTTGGATTGTGTGAAAGTGTCTGATAGGGCAATGAAGGCAAGGTATATGCCAATGAAGTAGCAACACTCTTGCAAAATTTTGCAGATGTCATGCTAGGTCCTGTCAAAATCTGCTTCTAATAAATCAAGATCCCTCACCAAAATTAAACCAATGATCTCACATTCACACCTGGAAACAGTCATTCATGCTTTTATTTTGTCTAGGCTACACTATTGCAATTCCCTCCTTTCTGGCATAAAGTGTTCTCTCACTTCCAAGTAGCTCAGAATGCAGCAGCAAAGTTTTAGCAGAGTGCATCACATCACAGCCCTGCAATAGATTGACGACCTGTCCAGGGTGTACACTCTTTCCCTGTGACAGCTGGGAGAGGCTCCAGCCCAACCGCGACCCTGAATTGGGTAAGCAGAAGAAAATGAATGGATGGATGGATGGACAGATGGATGAATGGACTCCATTGGCTCCCTGTTCATTTTAGAATTGATTTCAAGATTTTATGGATCACTTTTAAAGTAAAACTGGGTCTGGTCTCAATCTAAATAGCAGAAATCTTAATCCCATATGAGCTAGTTAAAAGCCTTAGATCCTCAGGTGGGTCTTCCTAGTTGTTCCAAAGTCTTGGAAGCTTTTGCCATCAAACTCAACCTGCCTGAGGAGATAAGGCTCAATGACTTCCTACATTCATTTCTAAAACCACATTTTCATTCTCTTGCTTTTATGTGCTGTTGTCTTCTGTTGTTGTCTTTTTATTGTCCTTTTATCATTTATTGTTTTTAATCCCACATCTTGGGCTCTGGAACCAGTCTCCTGGAGAAGGGCTGGACTCTGTTCCAGTCTGGAGTTGCCCTCAGTGAGAGGCGGTCGGCAGGGGTGGGTATTCTTATATCCCCCCAGTTCGCTGGCTGTACATTGGGGTTCTTCCCAGTGGACGAGAGGGTTGTTTCCCTGTGCCATCGGGTTGGAGAATGGGTCCTGACTGTTGTTTGTGCTTATGCACTGGGCAGCAGTTCAGAGTACCCAGCCTTCTTGGAGTCGCTGGGTGGGGTACTGGAGGGTGCCCCATCGGGTGACTCAATCGTCCTACTGGGGGACTTCAATGCTCATGTGGGTGATGACAGTGAGACCTGGAGGGGCGTAATTGGGAGGAATGGCCTGCCCGATCTGAACCCAAGTGGTGTTCTGTTGTTGGACTTCTGTGCAAATCACAGCTTGTCAATAACGAACACCATGTTCGAACATAAGGGTGCCCATAAGTGCACCAGGACACCCTAGGTCACAGGTCGATGATCGATTTTGTAATTGTATCATCTGATCTGAGGCCGTATGTTTTGGACACTTGGGTGAAGAGAGGAGCCAAGCTGTCAACTGATCCCCACCTGGTGGTGAGTTGGATCAGGTGGCGGGGGAGGATTCTGGATAGGCCTGGCGTGCCAAAACGTTTAGTGAGGGTACTGGAAAGGAGAATTTGTCCGTTAGTCAAACCTTGGATTCAGGAGGAACAATACGGTTTTCGTCCTGGTCGTGGAACGCTGGATCAGCTCTTTATCCTCTCAAGGATATTCGAGTGGGCGTGGGAGTTTGCCCAACTAGTCCACATGTGTTTTGTGGACTTGGAGAAGGCATTCGACCGCGTCCCTCGGGGTACCCTGTGGGAGGTGCTTCAGGAGTATGGAGTGTCTGGCCCGTTGCTACGGGCCATTTGTTCTCTGTACAACCATTGCAGGAGCTTGGTCCGCATTGCCGGTAATAGGTTGGACTCGTTCCCGATGGGTGTTGGACTTCGCCAGGGCTGCCCTTTGTCATCAATTCTGTTCATAATTTTTATGGACAGAATTTC
>VUQI01005165.1:14306-31806 GCA_015106735.1 Paratilapia polleni
CTGATAGATGAAAAAATAAATTATAGCAAAAAAAAAAAAAAAATGCATTGAGGAAAAAAGAAAGTTGACAAAACACACATAAGCAGCAGATTGACATCACACCTGCCAATATGTGGTGCAGAACCTGTGCAGCAATGATAATGGTATAGCTTTATTGCCCTTTGCGATATGTCTGCATTTGACACGGTATATGTTCCACAATATCCTGATACAATACTGAGTCAGCACATGAGCTGCCTCTATATTCAGACCTCACCATACAGCGGTAGAGTGAAAGTGCAGTGAGAGCACGCAGCATTTCCTCAGTCAGTTAGCCTGACATATTGTGAAGGACAGTAGCCTAATTATTCCCTGGCAGTGGCACAGACCTGCCAGTCCCTTCAGATTGAGTTGAACCACCGAGGCTGGAGTTTGATTCCTGAGTGCCTGCTATGTTTTGAGTCGGATAGGATCATGTCCACTAGAGATTTAATTTGGACATTCAGTGGTGTGAACCCAACCCTTATTACTTTAGCCCCCTCATCACCCTGACCTGTAGTCTTCCTCTATTACAGGCCCAAGAAAAACAGCAATCATCATGTTAATACAGAGAACATCAAGAGACTATTGATTGTGGTTACTTGCCGAATATTCCCTCCATGACATGCGGTTCAGTGCCCCCTTCGTGCTCGTCTGTGGCAGTCTTTTTAAATATTCATGACGAGGTTGCCTTATGGTTCTGCAGCTGAATTTCTAATTGGGCCGTCAAAAGAGATACAACATGCCCTTAAGCAGGACCGTAACAGCGGTCAGCTCAAACAAAAATTGTGTGATTCAGCCACAGGGCTAATTAGCGATTAGCATTCACTGTTTACAAGGGTTTTTACCTGTGGGCCAGGCAATGGCTGAATTGAGCTTAAATCACTCCATTCTGCCTTTGAAGCTTCAAGAGCTGCCTGTCCATATCATAATGACTGGGAGGAGAGAGGGAAGCGCTTCTACTGTGTAACAACATAATCATCAATTAAGGCAGGGAAATGGCAAGAAGTGGGGATTTTAGCTCATTAAAAAAAAGCCCAGAAGAAAAAGTATCCCTGGATTTATATATATTTTCACTCTGTCTCTCCTCTGTCAATGTCTGCCATCTTCAGAATTCAAATGAGTTTGTCTTTCAAGATGAGTGGAAATCCTGAAAATATAATTCAGAGATACAGAAGCAGACATTCCTAATAAGGGCTAAAATATGAATGACATTTGCTCCAAGAAGATCCTGGATGGAAATGGAATTGCCACTGATTTTCTTATTAGTTTCCCTGCTTCTAAATTATGCTTTATGCACTTTTTTTTAACAGCCATTATAATGAAAATTAATGTTACTGAATTCCAACAACATTCCTGAAATTATTGAGGTTAGTGCCAACTTATAATTAAAGTATAACAGTTACTACTGCTCTTACATACTACATAGACTTAAGTCATATTTGCTACAGTATGAATAAGGCATTGGTTCAGCAGTATATCAGTGTTATGGCCTGCACATTGCAGCTGTATAGAAGGGTTTTATTACCTCAGTGTAAAACACAGTTGGAATCGAGGCCATCTTGTTCTTTTAAAATGAAAATGTTAAAATATCTGCGACTAATCCCATCACATGATGTTACAGATTTGTTGCTTACAACCTGTAATTTCATATTTTATTTACTGCCCACTTAAAAAAAGAGAACAAGCATTTATTTAGTCCAATATGTCACTTTTATTTGATATTTGGGGATACCCGGTGGCTAACCTGGACCATTGTAATATATCATCACAGTGGAGCCACTACAAGGACATACAGTAGTTCATGTCTTCAACAGCTTTCCAGACATTAAAAAGAATATCAGATTCCCCCAACTTCTTTGAGGATGTTCTGCCTTTGAGAGAGGACTTCTTTTGAGCATATCCAAACGTTTTCTTCTCTCTCATTTTTTTAAAGTCTATTTTTTGCCACAAAGTAGGGACTCAACACAAACTTATTCAGGGTGAAAAAACTGCTGGAGCGAATTTCCTGCCTAACAAAGTACAAAGATGGCCGATAAAGGGCTTATTAGAGAACCATCATTACTCTCACTTTGGGTTGAAAACGTTGACTGAGAAGCACCATTATGTCCTGAATTTTTTTGCTGATGTGGCTACAAGCTGAGGTGATGTTGAGGCTTTCCCCTACTGTCTGAGGGTTAGTTGAGCGGACCTGTCAATGATGATATCCAGACAGCAGGAACAGTGCAAACTCAGGGATAAGAGTCAACAGTAATTAGAATCTATCTGGGGAGGTGGAAATGCACGCACACACACATCTACACACACACACACACACACACATCCTGCAGATCACATCTATACGGACTCATGTGTTTAAACATTGCTTATATGCAGACTTCGCTCGAGAACCATTATAATGTATGTGCTTCCATTAGAAAAAATAACTAAAATTGCTTGACATTAGTCATTCACATGCAACAATATGCACACACACACACACACACACACACACATACACACAGAAAAAGCGAAGACCATGAAGATTCATCAAAGACATGTCCTTTAGTATGGAGATACTGGCTGTATACTCCCCTTTTCCTTAATTGCTCATTAATGAGATGGAAATATATTTCTGCCACAAAGTTTGAAAAAGATTCACTCATTGAGAAAGCCATAAATCTAAACATTTGAAAAGGAATTAGTAACGGGAGCCTCCCATTCTTGTTCTCTGAAAAATTAATGCAGCGCATGTTATATTTATTACAAGGCTGACTGTCATTCATTTTACCCGAACTAACAGAAATTAAAAGTGACAGCAACCTCATCAAGAATGAATGCCATTGTATTCTACATGGAGCAGAAAAGACAGGGCAAAATCACATAATAACACACAGGCTTCCACAGTGCATCTGTAACAGGGAAAACCAAAGCTCAGAGAAATGCCATGAATGAAGGAATGGGGGCAAAAGAAATCATAAAATGCATGGCAAAATGGAGCTTTATAACTCTTATTTCACTTTCCCAATTTACTTCAAGCTAAAGAATCTGACAAAAAGACATCACAGTTATAGACATGTTCAAAATAGTAGCAAAAACCAATATTAAAAGCGACTTGTATATTGAAACACTTCCATGGCTACTCCAAATCTATTTTCAAATATTTTCCAAGATGTGTATAATTGCTGGCTTCACTCATTAAAGGAGAGGGGTTCTGATCTGACTGTGCTGCAGCTAAATGGTCAGGTTCCCATGTGAGGGAAATAAATGAAATATTAGTTTATTACATATTTAAATCTCTCTCCCCAGGCTGTCTTACACTCTTTTTTTCTTGGGTTGGTTTGCATTATAATGTTCACCAAACAGCTTTCCCAACTAATGGGTTGCAACAACGTGGTCCTGCTTTCCCCCTCTGCTTTTGGTCTAGATTTTCATAACAAATTACTGTGGTACGCCAAGGGAAGGGAGCAGGCTCCAACTTCCTGAGGAGGCAAAAGGGAAAAATTCATCTTTAAGTGGTACAAAGTTGAGCATTGCCTGTGGAACATTTTCACAGTGTGTGTCCGTTAAACATTGAGAAGACAGTCAACTGCAGATAATAAGTGAATGTTGTCGGAAAGCTGACAGCAACATTTGGAAATAGAAAATCCATATTGCATGCTGCTGCTTGGGAAAAGCTTTTTCACCAAAGTGTGCAAGATTCAGATGCACTTTTCTCTGACAAACAATGGTTTTATTCTTCTTATTGGCATATTAAATCCAAGGTCACGTTTAAAATTCCAGACTGCTTTGTAAGTTCATAATCTAAGTCCTATCCATCAAAATGCTGATGTACCAAAACAAACAGAGGGCTGCAAGCACAGATACAGCATGGGATGGGCCCTCTGAATAATCGTTAAGGGCAGCCCCCTCGCTCTCCCTATCTCAGGTGTGTGATTAAAATCAATTAAATCACTCCTCTAGTGTCAACCGCCCCAAATCTCCTGACAAATGAAACGGTGCTTTAGGAAGACGAGGATGTTCCTGGTCCTGTCGTGGCTCGGCTCATATTCACAAATGAGATTAAGATTGGGCTGCTGAGGGATTTCAAAGGCCTGTTTTCCATAAGAGCATGAAACAGCCTGTGAAGCCCATGTAGGCTACATTAAGTAGACTTGAAAGTGTCTGGAGCAGAGATCAGCTCCCAGCCCACAGTGAGAGTAACTAGCTGGAAAAAAAAAAGGAGAGATTATTTACCTGCATCGACAGTGTAAGACTTTTATCACCACAAGTCTGTATCACAGTAATCTTCAGGAAAATAATCCAATATTCCATAAATTCTTAAAAGCCCTCAATCTATTTATGACACAGTATTATGATTTGTCTGATGCATCCATTAATGAGTTATTCATCCAATATTAATATGTATTAAATCATGTGTTTTGAGTCAATACAGTTTTCACCACAGCACTGCCTTTGCTGTGTGTCTTCAGACAAATTAAGCCATTTACAGAGCATCAATATGGAATCATTAAATGCCCTTTGTGTATTGTTCTCTATGGTCTATGGACCACCCCTCTTTTCCCCTCTCTCTCTCTCTTTCTCTCACTCACACGCTCATGCACGCTTGGCTCATGCATCAGATGTGAGCCGAGGTTTGAGCCCTCCGCAGGCTTCTTTATGACGACAGTCGGTGAGATCTGCTGATCCCATCTCCAATGGGCCTCTGTAACCCCCCTTTGTAACATTAGGCAAAAACGCTAAATCAAAGTGTGGAGTCAGCCCAGTGTGTGTGTTTAACGTCCCCCTGCTCTTGTCACCAATGACCAGGGGCGGGCCGCCACGTGTCCTTGCCCTATCCCCCGGTGTCCTATCACTCCTTTATCTGTCCACAGGGCATGGCCGCTCTCCCAAAGACAACCACACATGCATGCTCAAGAAGGGCCGTTTTTATTCATCTCAACACCCACAGAGAAAATCAGACATCCCAAATTGTTCCCCTAAAGCACTTGTTTTATTCATGGTTGCCTTTAAGATCTTTTTTTTCCACACTCACATTTAAACACACATATACGTATATATATATAAGAATAATCATTTACATTAAACAGTGATTTAAAAAAATGAAATAAAAAAAAAAACAGTGGATATCCTTCATAGTGAATTTTAAAAATTCAGCAAAAACACAAACTCACATTTTAAATATGATGCGGAAATGTTTTTCGAAACTGCAGCAAACTTATGTAGGACACTGACCTGTATTTCATTTTGAAGAGCAAAAGAAAAAAATATATACTTTTTAAACTCTGAAGTTCTTATGGGAAAACAATAACAGACAGTATGTTTATTTGCGATGAAGCTACACAGCACAAAGAAAGAGCAACCATACCAAGGGATTTTCCTGACTCTTGAGAAGGGTACAACCAATATTCCCAAAACCATGCCAGGACTTGTGATTCCGCTGTATACTTTTTTTCCCCCTCCTTTATGAAGAATGATCAAATCAAGCATGGAAGTGTGTTTCATCAGTCTGTTGGAGGGTAAAGAGAGACTTTCAAAATAATCCCTTAAGTAGATGAGACTTTTTTTATGTATTGCTTTTTATTGTAAGATGATGCATGTTTCGAGATAGCAGAGGAAATGACAATTATGTTGAGATGCTATGTTCCTGAATGGCAGGACCTTTTTCTGGAACCATGCACAATACTGTATTGCATGTCCACACATCTGATCTAACAGTGTTATTATTCAGTCTCTTGACAGGTCATATTTTGTCAAATGAAATGCTGAATTGCTTCATTCTCTACACGGAAGCTGAAGTGATACATGTAAGTAGAATTAAATTACTCTATAGTATATTACAGCCACAGTGGGATTGTGGCTGTTCCTCCATTTTTAATAAGTGCTTATTTCCCAGGGGACCTTGTTGGGCACCATGGGTCAACAGTGTCCAAGAGGGCAAAGCTTGTTCACCACATTCTAGAGCCCTTTAATTGCTTGAGGTTATGTGTGCTATTATCATCCTTTTTCTCTTTCATTATGGAGGTGCAGAGGTTCGGATTGACCCATCCTCTCAATTTTGAAAGCACTCGCTGCGTTTAGCGCACTTCAATTAAGTGTGCAGAGGAGTGCTGTGATGAGATTTATTTAATTAATTATTCCAGTTCTGTTTTGGCCCATGCATATATTCCTTTTAAAATCTTTCCTCGGGTGTCCCAGGTCCGCTCTTATTTATTCTGTTGTGATAATGTTACAACTGTAACAGCAATATTTTCGGTGCTCCCAGGAGTGCTTGGTCTGACTCAAACATAATAACCCACGGCGGTGTCTGTCTGACTCTCAGCCATTCTCATTCCTGCTTGCAGCTGATGCCGTAACCCTGGCCCCTTCCCTGCAGGCTGTGCTGATGGCTGGCTCAGAGCAGCCACACATGCACACACATATATAGAAAAAGACCTGTAGACCCACATTTGCATGGACACAAATGTTCACATGCAAACATATGCAAATACAGCCATGTACATGCCAGTGTAGCCACTAACACACAAGCATGCACATGCCTTAATTCCCTTCCTCTGGTTTTAAGTTATTTTAAATGAAAAACCTACACTATCGTACACTGTGGAAACACCAAAGTCATTCCAAAGTTGTGTTAGGAGACCAGTTTAATGGTGGAAATTGTTTTGGCGCTCATTTAACTCCAAAGCATAGCACTTGTGGGCAAACATTGCTCCCAAGTAAAGGATTTCACAGTACAGAGCCATGGCTTCATAAGGGGATTTGATCACTTTTACCTGTACTGACAAGTCTTCCCTTCAGTTCAAAAGAAGGAAAAACAGATGACTGATCAATATAAATGCAGGTGTTTAGAGAGATGGGGATTGATCAGTAATAGTCCCTCAAACTGGAAAAAAAAAGAGCAAATCACAGGAAAGAAAGTGAAAAGTTAAGTAGGACACTGTCAGGGATTCCCTGGGCACAAGTCTTGGAAAAACTGCACAGCACAAATGAAAAAGAACAGAGGAGAGCTGGTTGGGGAATTCAAAAAAGAATAATTAAAAACTCAAATCGGGTTCTTAACTGTGAGAAAGAGAGAGAGAGAGAGCGAGAGTGGGTTTTTTAAATCCACCAACAAGAATACACTTGGATGATAACTGCCTCAGCCGTAGGCTATTAAAATATTAACCACCGCTGTCCGAGCTGGGACTTTCCAAGCGGTACTGAGCAGTATCCTCCCCGGATACTGGGCCTGAGAGAAAGGCTCTGCTCCTGTTCGCTGCCCTGTGGGAGGCTCGGGCTTGCATGAGGAAGTGTTTTAATGTTTCTCAGATGCCTGGCTTACTGAGAGAGCTTTGACAAGGCAAG
Organism: Paratilapia polleni; assembly: GCA_015106735.1. Classification (NCBI taxonomy): domain Eukaryota; kingdom Metazoa; phylum Chordata; class Actinopteri; order Cichliformes; family Cichlidae; genus Paratilapia; species Paratilapia polleni. Next base: position 21,648 of record VUQI01005165.1, read on the forward strand.
TATCCTGGGTGTGATTTAAAGGTGTGCACAGAGGGAACCAGGTACTGGAGCTGAGGGCCTGTTAAGCTACCGGGTGCCTTTCTGGAGAAAAAAAGCAAACTTAAAAGCAAAACAAAACAAAAAAAAAAAATTCCCCTGTTGCTGAGCAGACCACGGTCCCTTAAATTCAAATCATTTGTAAAAGATTAAACAAAAACCATAATGCTTCTGCTATTTACTTGTTAATATGCATCTAACACTGTAACATTTACAGTATATACATTTATAGTACATTAACTTGTTGCAAAAGATAGATTTGTGAAATACTGTAAAATGTTCAGAAAATGAAAAGAAACCATAATATTGATATCTAAATGATTTGGGGTCAAAGCTGAATTTGCATGTGTGTCTATTTCCTTGCAATTTAGTTCAATGACTGATGCTTCCAATAGTCTGCAATTGCCTGGAGCTTATTACACTCATAATGTATAAGCAGATACTTAGTGAGTGTATATCTAAATCATTTAGCGGGACTTCGTTTAGGGGGGAACACATGGCGAGGAGTGCACTCTTATCTCAAATAGTGCAATTGTAGAGGTTTTATTGACTCTAACAGATAACAGCAATTATTTCTCTGAGTGTGCTTTCTGGTGTCTGCCAAATGTGAGCTGGCAGATTATTAAAAAGACAAGTGGTCTCTTTGATAGTGAGACAAAATACAAGGGTGTATTTTTAGCAACTATAAAGTGTTGCCAGCTTTGTTCAGGTGAAATTTCTTCACAGAATGTAATATACGTTCATGTGCCGCTTGTAGCAAAAAGTCACAGATTAAGATAGGGTGATTGAAAAGTTGTTGAATATTCAGAGTGGCAGCTTCTTTGAATGTTTTATGAGATTACAGAACCATGGCATGTATCATGGCATTGACTTAAATTGTTAAAGTAGCCTGAAGTTCATTGAAATGGTGAAGTCTCTAGTTTTTTTTTTATTCCCCAAGCTGTAGAGCAGTGTGTGTCTGTCTATCCCAGTCTTGTCTTGCCGTCCTGTCTTTGCCTTCATGCTCCAGACACCCACCTATTCTTTGGTCTAGCTTTGCTCCCACTCCAGCTTCATCCTGTGTCGTTCTGACTTGTCCTGGGTCTCCCACCTTCCCACATTCAGTCTTGCTCTGTCTCCTCTGTTGTCTTACATCCCCTTCTCCCCACTTCTCCCAGTAAAGTCCCATCTCTCCCTGGAATCAGAAGCTTGGCTGCCTGGCAAGCAGATGGGACAGATGAGGATGGCAGGGATTGGCTAATCCCTAATCTGCTGTCTCCTTGCCATTCTGGACCACAGAGGAGAGAGGGAAGCAAGAGAGTGAGAGAGAGTGAGAGAGAGAGAGAGAAAGAGACGGAGAGGGTGATGGAGCCAGCTAGATGGAGCCAGCTGTCAGATGGAGAGTCTTTCATGGTCCTGCGCACACAACAGCTGCACAGGGCCCGCCTGCACGGCTCTGCATTATTAAGCATCTTTTTAGTTGGTTCCAGATGCAGACCTAGCTGTGTTTACCCAGGCTTTGTGCTTTCTTGCTCCCCCACCCCACTCTCCACCTCCTCTTCCTACTTCACTGTCCTGTCATTTCCTCATTCCCTTGTTGCTTTGCTGCTTGATGTGGTCAAAATCATTTGACTTCTCTCATGTGTCTTTCCTTAAGTATAATGTAATGTTGAGGCACTTGACTCCTGCACATGAAGGTGGCATTAGCACCTTAATAGTTTAGCCCCATTAGATATTTCCATTTAGAAGTATCTGAATCATTTCAACATGTGGGGACTTTTAGGTCGATGCCTTTTCCTTCTTTTTGTGAATAAATGAAAGTTAAGCTGTGGTGCAGCCCTGCCAGATAGTTACATTGATATCTAATGACATCAAATGAAAAAGAAATCTTTGCTGTCGACACATATGGTAATGGCAGAGAAGTAAAATGTAATTACAACATAATTAAATGGTTTCATCACTGTAATTACATACCGTTTAATGCGCTGCTGTCATTATGACTGTACATGTCTGCATATAGTATGTGCACACAGGCAAACTTGTTTAAACACAGCGGAAGCGCATACAAACACACAAACATATGTGCATACACACACACACACACACACAACACTTCACACCAATGTTCACATATTCACAGCAACCTTTTGCAAAAGCCAGCTTTGAGAGGCTAATCTGTGCCTCGGTCCTGTCTCTTGTCAAGTTCAAGAGGGTTAACAAATCTTTACCTCCAGAACAGCCCTCCTCTTCCCCCTTTCATGTCCACATTTGTTCGCTGTATGTCCAAAAATCTACAGAGGCCCGTCCCGACTCAGTTGGGATTGGTTTAGCTGAAGAGCTGGAGGCTTTTCAGTTGCTGGCATCTGTTGTTCCTCTTCCCAGAGCTGCTGGCAGTCAGTTAATGGCCATGCTTGGGACCCAGAGAGAGAGAACAGTGGCTGATTTCCCCATTGCCATCGCACCAATCCCGGCACACCACCAACTGCAGATGAGCCACCAGCAGCTAGAAACATTCAGGCTAATGCTCCGCTTCTCTGAGAGTTTGGGGCAGATGTTCCACACTTTTTGTGTTTTGTCACATAACTTAACACTGTCAAGTTTGTCTTTTCATTTAGAGTGTATTCCTGTGTTCACAGATTTTATTTATTTAATTATCTTATTTTTTGGTTTATCTCATAAAAATAGCATCATGATTAAATGATACATACATTTGAAATCTTTATACTTTGTATATTTTTACTAACTATAGTGATACCAACTCACCTCCCCAGAGTTTAAAGTTGAAAGTTTTATGATAAAATCAACAAGTTATATTTTTCTGCCTTTCATTCCTATGACCAATACATGGTTAATTTTGACTTAGTGTGGATCATGCATCTTATTATTACAGGCACTCTGGGCTTACTGCTCTGCATCTGCATAATACTGAAGGAGGTTGCTACAGTTTAATCAGTATCTTGTTACTCTAGAGAGTAAGGCTGGATATGTTATCACTAAGGAGGAAGTTCAAATGAAGCTCGATAAATAAATTAATGCCTTGATGATTAGCTGTCACATAAGCAATTAAAATGACTTCAAATTATTCATTTTCAAACAGGTGCAGTGAAAGGAGGGTGTGATTGTTATAGTAATTGTCAAAATCAAACAATTTGTTTTGATGAACCTTCCATATGCACCTCTTATGAAGAATTTAACTCGGTGTGCATAAAATAATTCAAAGATATTTAATAATAGAATTCCATATAGTATTTGTATCATGGGTATTTTGGTCTCTTGTTTCTGTCTTGCCTGGGCCTTTATTTTTTCCCCTCCCTCACACTGCTGGTATAAATGTTCTGGGCTTTGGAAATCGCCATGACAAAACTGTGTATAAAACTCAATCACATTCTTTTAGCAAATTATTAATTGTGACTGTCATAGTCACAGCATCCTCCTGACAATCACACAACTGCCTCAGAAAAATACACTTGACAGCTCAGGACCCCAAATCCCACAATGAATTCGTCCTTGACACATCCTTAATGACGATCATCTTGATGATTGTAAATACATTATCATATCAGATCACGTCTGTGTTGCAATCATCACCTCCATTTCCTTTTAATTAAACAGCAAAGCTGACACCACATCTGTCAAAAAGGAAGTGAGACTTTTTGAAATCGGTGTGAACTTCTTTTTTCCTTATTCCTGTTCCACAGCAAACAATAGAAAGGGAAATAGCTTTGAAAACAAGCTCTATCGGTGCTCTATCTCCTCCTTGCCCTCTCTGTCTTTCTTCCTTTACCCCTTTCTCCCCCCCCTCTTTCTCTCTCTCTCACACACTCTCACCCCTTCTCCATCTCTTTTTCTCTCTGTCTCTCCCTTTCTCCCACCACTTGAAAGGCAGGGTAATGAGACAGCTAGAGAGCAAAGGAAGGTGTCCGCGGAGCATCAGTTGTGCATGGAAGAAGTGAAAATTTACTGCAAATGAGACGATGCCAGTAAATTCATTTTTATTCAGATTACTGTCATCATACATTACAGCTTCCCTTGTAAACATTTGGCCTCGGTCTTTGTGATGAGGTGTCATTATTTGCCAGATTACGTTATTAAGCTATTAACACGTCAAGCACGGCGGGCAACAATACAGGGGCACGCTTAAACAAGCTGAAGAGAATGGAGGAGGTGTCACTGGCTTGACATATGAAGGCACTTAATAGCTACTGCTCTGAGGACAGAAGAGAGAAATTAAATAGACAGCTTTCAGTGGAGAATGGAGAGAGCTATTCACAAGTACTCAGAGCTGACTGAACTGTCGTTACAGGGTGATTATTTACCAGGCCAGTAAATAAAATGCTGCAATTTAAGTCTATGGAAAACATATTTCCTTTCACATGTATGTTTATAGCACCTATTTACATGTTATTGGTGTCATTACTAAAAAGACGACTGAGTTTATTTTGAATTTGAAGGCCCAGGAATTCAGTTGCTGGTTTTTATTACACTGTGAATGATGTGGGCATTTTAGAACGTTAAAGTGTTTTTAATTAATTTTGTAAGAAAGAGAAAAAAAAAAGTTACTAAAGCATGAAAATGGTGGCTTTAGACTGTGCAGTTTAAAAGTGTGTAACTGACGAAAAAGTTTCTCTTTGTGTGTTGTTGTGTTGAACTTTAATTTTTCATCAAATCTTCTCAAAAAATGTCAGCATTATGAAATAAACAGAGGTCCCACTGGTGACATGAAGAGGCTGTACATGGACAGCCAAGTCAGCGGTTTTGAGTGGATAAATCCATGGTAACCTATTGAAATGGTTCAACCACAGCCAAAATCAGCTACGACAGCCAATGGAGCCAGAGCCCCCCGTTCAGCCAGCACAGCAGCTTAGCAGTCTTAACAGAGAATCCACCACTTATCATCATCGGCATCCAGCACCACAACACTCCACCATGAAGAGGCTTGAGTTAAGCCGGTTAAAATAACACGAGACAATACATCAACAACAGCTTCCTCTTCCCTTTTGATGCCTGCTTAATTTGAATGGTACAATGGGCTGAATCCTGTTCTGGTGCTCGACCAGAGGACCACAGAGCTCTGTCCATCTCTCCTTCACATCAGAGGCTGCTGGAGGAGCGGGGGGCCCCCTGATACTGTGTGGGGTTGGCTGATAAAGGCCTTATTTCAGGGTCTTCCAGTGAGGGGCTGGATTCTACTCCCCAGCAGGGACGGCATGGACCGTGCCGGTTAAGGGAGATGCTAGAAACTGCAGTTAGAGCTGAAACACTGAGAGGGGAGGGTGGGATGGAGAAAGTAAAGGGGAAAGCAGGAGAAGAGATTGAGGGAAGAGGGTGAGCGAAAGAGAGGTGCTGACTGATAATAGATGCTACCTAGAGAGTTTGCCATGCATATGACACCTTTGAGCTATAAATTGGAGAGTTTAAAAGTTCAATCTTTTCACTTTCTCTTTTGTTTTGGGAGCCTATAAATGCGGCCTCATGGTATTTGACTTTTCTTGCAGGCGCTGACACATGACTGAGGTCCCATTACCTCCAACCCTGTTTGCTATTGAGGCAAACGATACCCATTGACCGGTATGGGCCCTGTGAAGCATTTTACCTTGGACTCATCCAGGACTTGACATGACCTTTGAACCTGAGGAGCACAGCTGTCAAATGTCTCTCCTGTCATTCCCTTTGGAGACCCACTGATTCTTCACAAGAAATCACACACACACTCAGTGACCAGGAATCAACAATACACATACACACTTTCACCATGTTTGTTGCGCTGGACTAAGAAGCTTGCATACATAAAGTAGCAAATTCAAGGTTATCTCCGGTACATATGGGGAAACATTAAAAACATTTGAATGCTGTACTGAAATTAGAAATCTGAAATTACTGAGCATGCATATAATCACTTTTTCTTAATTTTCCAGAATGCGGTGTAGTAGGACTTCATGAATATCTTCCATCATCTTAAACATGTACATGTAGTGGGAGGAGAAGACGTGGATCGGCTAATAAAAAGTGGGTGTGAAAGGCTCTAAAATTAGTAACAGCATATACAAGTTTCTATTGCAAAAGAGGAGAAAGAGAAACAATTTCTCAAACATGTCTTGCTCTGAAATCTAAATTTGCATCATTGTGTTTTGTGTTTCCAACCCGGTTTGGAAACTGCCTGAGAGTGTATTTATGTGAGTCACAGAGAGACCCAAGCTTGTGAATTTACTGTGACAGGAGCACCACCAACTGGTCAAAACATGCCTCACCATTAAATACCTGACTACTCTCTCCTCTGATGTGCATTGAAAGATTAGTCACATGCATCCAGTTGCAACCTCTACATTTAAACAGTCTTGATTTATTCTTAGTGTGATCTGAAAAACAAGCAAGGTTTTTTTCTTCCACCTCAAAACCCCCTCAGAGAGGTTGACTTCATGGTATCCATCATCATGCATCTTTAATGACGTCAGGCCAGGAGCATGGGGTAAAATCACAGTAGTGGCCCGAGGCTAAAACCAGCTAAAATGAGGTTCCTCTTACCCCTTCCCACGCAGAGAGAGCTCCACATAGGCCGAGAGGGAGGGTACATCGCACCCATCGATCGCTGAGGCGGCTTGGCGGCTGGCGGCCACTCGGTGGGGTTGATGGATACATTTGTGCCGTAAAAACTCAGAGTTGAATGCGGTGGGCCTGAGCAACGAGCTGGGAGACAGAGGTGTGACAAACGATGGATGCCTTGATTTATGGGTGCTTCTGTGAGACTGGGAAAAGGACAATCTTCTTTCACCCAATTTGATTTAACTGTAAAGGGCCTTTGGAGACCGACAGCACAAAGCCTAAAAAGTAGAGAAACTTCTCTATATTCAAAACACATGTCAGAAACTGGAGCACTGTAGTAACACGAAGCTTTTATCCCAGCCTGAATTCTGTCACACAAATCTCCACATTCCCCATTATGTGTAATTCTATTAGTCACTGCATAATCACAGACCAAATAAAAATACAGTTTTTTACATTATAGAGATGAGAAATAGACTAGAGCTCAACTCAATTACATACAGTAACCCTCAAACAAATAAGTCAAATATAGCTCAGGGCCAAAATGCATTTTATATCACAGAGACCAAAACAAAAGAGCAAGCAATAAAAAGATCTCCCACATTTCACAGCGTACAGTATTTCTAAGCTATTTCCTGTAAAACTCTATGATAGTCTGAGTGTGGCTTGGAAACATCTTTCAGTTGCCGAGCCCCCAGCCTTGACCTCAGGGGTCAAAGTCAGTCAGGCTCTTCCTGTCTGTGGCTTTTCCCAGGATCCCCTGCCTGTCGGCATGTCAGCACCTCTCCTGTCTCCTCACCAACTCAGGATGTTGCTTTTGCCTTCCAAGAGTTTCCTGAAACCGGAGGAAAAAAAAAAGATCGGTTTCCATGCAGGGGTCACTTGATGTGAAAAAAGAAACGCCATTAAATACTGCTGTTTTGTATATTTGACTCAATTTTACAAACTCACTGCCCTTTGACTTGTGCCTATTTGTGGAAGTGAGGATGCGTTAGCCTATGGGGAATGAAATGTGAATAGAAAGAATTGTTTTTACGAAGGGTAAACACAAGATCCACCTTCCCCATTTTCATAATTTTTTTTCAGACAGTAGCTTCTTATTCATTTTAGCTGCTTTTCAACATGCAATATGCATTGCAAATGATTTCTTTTTTTTTTCTTATTTTGTGTGGGGAACAAGATGTCTTTAACATTTAAGCATTACTCTAATGGAGACCATGTAGAAAACCTCAGTTGGAAGGAGCTTTTGCAATGCTAGTCCCTATAATAATTAAGTTAGCACCAAAACAGGGTCATGTTCTGATTAGAGGGCATGATGGACAATTAAGGGTGACGGTGCTAAAAAAGCAGACTGCTTTTGAGCAGAGGTGACTGGAAATGGGGCACATCATTAAATGGCATGTAGGCGCCTCTCTCTTTCTTTCTCCAGGTACTGAGAGGAGGAATGAGGGCTAAATGACAAGGTTGCACCCCCGGCAACAGACGTCCTGATTACTTTTTGTCTCAAGCTTCACAGCAGCCCCAAATAAACCAAAGGCACTAAACCTATATACTCAATTAAAAGCCATGTTTATGATGCAGAAGTTAGATATACACACCTTTGTCTAAACTTTGATATTAAGTCTGTCATGGATGCTTAAAAATTCTTCTTAGCCCCTCCAGTATACCCGTAACTCTTATTCCCTTGTTGAGCAGCCCAAAGAGTATGTGTGTATAAATGGAAGGCCTGTCATTTCACATTCATTAAAAGTGAAGTTCCAAAATTAATAATGTAAAAATATGGGTTTTAATTAGTCTTCTATTCTGCCCAATGTACTTAAATTGGATCATCTGGTCCCCGATGCCCTTTCACTTAATAAAGAATTAGCCTGTGATGTTCTGAGCTTGACAGGTAGGATAAAGTGGAGAAAATCACTGCTGTTATATAAAGGATATATCCGTTTGTACGTAATTTGCAGCTTAGTCAATTTGACAGGGGGGAGGTTCCCAGCCATGGATCCCATGCAGGTTTCCATTTAATGCATTTCTATCATGTTATGGCGTGACCACACCAGTGCCTTGCATCGTTCAGTTCTGCCATATAATTAGTGACATTAATCCAATTTGATTGGATATCTGCCTCACTTTGGTAAGAGTATTACTTCTGAGTAGAAGATGTACCTACATAGAGAAGGTTCCTGCTAAGTGTGATCAAATCTCGTAAAGTGCTATTTAAAATTATGAGTTCTTTTTAAAGCATGCAATATTATGCAGAAACATTTAGACAAAAAAAAAAAATCTTATTTATTTTTATTTTTTATTTTTTTAATGACACGTGAGTTTATGCATTTTATACACGGAATTCGTGCACAAATATAAACTAGCTTTTACTCATGATTGTCCAAAGCTTGAAGGTTGCTGTATCTTGAAGGTTAAACAGGGGGGTTTAAAAGGAGGCTTTAGTTGAAAGCATATGGCATTCATGAGTGATCCTTTACATTCAGTGGCCATATACTGGTGTTTGTGTACGGGTGAGTGGGTGTTGTCGCGTTATTCTCAGGCAACGAGCCCAGACAGCCCTCACCCTCTCCTCTCTCTCTCTCTCTCGCTCTCTCTCTCTCTCTCTCTCACTCCCTCGCGCGGGACAGGCACAGCTGTCAGATCAAAATCAATCGCATTTTAAAGGACGTGCGAGCTAAATATTTCATTCTTGCCTTGGGAACCAATTAAGTGCTACATATGAAGTCAGAAGGACTGGTTGAGCCGGAGTCGTACTGGTGCGTACCAGCTGCTCCATTGCTTACACCAACCCCCCTTTACCCCATGCAAATGTGTCAGTGTGAACATTCGAGTTCAATTACCTAGTGATGTTTTAAAAATGCACCAAAGCCAGACTGGCAGTCCGGAATTGGAGGGGATCCACCCCAGGTATGTTGTTTATTTAGTTGTTGTCTGTTGTGCTGGCTGTAACCCATTTGCCCTGATTGCAGATGTAAAGGATAGCAGCGATAGGAGGGACCGGGGCCTTCAAAGTGCCATGTGTCAGAGAACACCTCGCACCGGATGGCAGGGAGAACTGGCATCTATTCCTCAAACCATGACCCCTGCCTCCAGCTCCCATTACACAGCATCAAGAATCTCAAAAATTAAGTTATTTTCAAACTTAAGCTAAGTGAACATTTCCTCTACATGTCCTTTATATTTTTTTCTGATGCTCATTTGGGTCCTTTTTATTTGCTCTTTTGTCCACTTCTCCAATTCTTCTTCACTTTATTCCCTGGGCATGATAAATCACGGTCTATTTATTCCTGTTGGAGTTGAAACAACATATCACGTCCTTCCAGAGCATCTGCTTTGACAATTTAAAGGACAAGTAAAAAACATTTTTTTAAACTAAAAGTGTATGCTAAGACTGGAGCATGGCAGGGGTGAAACAGATTAGAGAGCAAAGAAAGAAAAAAAAAGTCACACAAGGAAGGTTAAAGTGTGTATTTGTGAGGGAGGGGGGAAGCTGAAGGCACGTACAGAATGTGACTGAAAACGAAAGAGCTGGTTGTCTAAGTGGAAAAGAGGATATCTGAGAGAGCTAAGAGAAAAAGTGAGAGAAAAACAAAAGCAGAGAGTA
>VUQI01005166.1:2583-13387 GCA_015106735.1 Paratilapia polleni
GTCTTTAATCAAATGATATTTTTAATGCTAAAATATAATTATTGTTGTTAGCCATGAATTTTCAAATTTACTGTTTTACAAAAAAGGCAGAAAAAACTAGTAAAGCACATTATTATTATTTTTTTTAACAGATGCCAAATTACAGTTATTTACTTGCATTCCTGAACAGAAAAATTTGTTTTAGTGGTTGAATGTTATGCTTGATTAATTTCTGACTTCTGAGAGAAGTCCAGTGTGCCGGCTCAAATTTGAATATAAAAATGTGAATTCAGTTTGAAATTCCTCACTCCTGTTCAACATGGTAAAACGTCGACAACTCACTGAAAAGGAAAGAGTCCGCATTAAAGCACTTCATGATGCTGGATGATCTTTCTCGTTTTTATGACAAGTGGTCTAATAAATCTGTTAAGCACCGCACATAATTACATTGAGAAAAGTAAAAACAATAAGGGTGGTAGATGTTGTTTATATGCTAAAAATGGATAATTTTAACCCATTGCTAGATGGTTGCTAGGCATGTATAATTCAGTCTTTTGTGGACATAAATGAGATGTTATTGCCATGAAATAAACAAGATTCTATGCTTTCAAAAGGTGTTGTAGGTGCATAAATGCTAAAAACAGTTCATTTTAGCTTGTTACTAGATGGTTGCTAAGCAACACAGTGACAATATAATATGTGATATAGATAAGAAGCTTCATGGGCCTAAGATGTACCTGTGTGCCAGGTTTGGTAGCTCAGCTCCTGATGGCCTAGGAGGAGTTGCTGGACAAAGAAACAAATACACAGACAGACAGCAATGTCTTTTGTGTATTATTGTAAGATTACAAATATTATAATTTTTGTAATATCAAGTCTTTATGGCACAACATTGGTCACATTTTTTAAACAAAAACAAATATTTTTGATTGCATTTGGAACAATTGAATTGGTTTGGAAAATTCTTACAATTCTTTTTAATAGCAAAAGTAGATTTCCACTCTATTTTTTTGTCAAGATGACATTTTAATTGTGCAATAGATCTTTTGAATTAATACAATGAATGAATCCCCTGTAAACACTGTATTTGGCATTGTGTTATGCATAATTGCACTTAAACTGCAATATAATATAAATTGACAGATGTACAGAAAACCTCATGTTATAAACTTGTACTGTCATATTTGACACACACATTTCCAACACAGTTTTACTATAAAACAAGGTGTCCAGATTAACTAATTTCAAGTTGTATTAATACTGAAATATTAGTTTAAAAAAAATGAACTTCATTGAAATTACAAAGAATTTCCCTAGCAGAAACTACCAAGATATATATAGGCAGCCTTTTTGTATATGTCAGTGCACAAATGATCCACCAGTGGGCAGAAGCCATGTCAGATTGCATACTAATAATGTTTACATATTAATAATATTTAGGCAGCAAAGTTATAAGGTGAAAAAAAAAGTATATATTTGGAGAAGGTTCCGTTTTGAATCATTACAGTCAGAAAAAACAAAACAAAAAACAACTAAAAACATGTCAAATGTAGTGGCCTAATCATTAAGAAAAATTACTTTGTTCCCAAAAGTTATTATTGTCTAAAATTGATTTTAAAAAGAGACTCTAAAGGCTCTTACTATTTCATTGTAATTTCTATTTAAAAAGGTCTGTTCTCCCAATCTTCTGACTCTAATGTTGTCGTTTATGATAACGCTGAACCCTCGTATCTTAAATCCCAAATACGAAAACACAGCTCCCAGAGTCACTTAATTAATCAGTGTTTTTAACAAGATTTCTTTCTCTTGAATAATTGGAAATATGAAGCTTTAGTTTGTAATGACTTTCTGCTCTTAGGTCCAGTTTGATGATTGATTTTTGGAAATTCAAATGTTCTTATTAAGGTTTAATACAAAATCTATAAAAAGTAAAGCAGAATGTAAGAACTTTTCTATTATTCACCATGCATTGAAATGCCCTATACTTATGTCCATCTACTAAATTTGACATTTTACAACCACGGAGGATCTATTTTTGATATCTGATCTACAATTATGTAACTTAATGTAGGATTGTCCAAGGAAACGAATTAAATTAACTAATAAACTGCATGTCATATAGCACTTAACAGCGTTAACAGTGACTGACTGGTGTTCAATCAACCCACAGATTGCATGCTTGTGATTTTAGAGAAACTTAAATTAGTTTTGTTACCTTCCACCCACACAGAAAAGGCGAGAGGTGAGATTAAATATTCTGTCCTCGGAGTGTTGATATTCATGTATATTCACCGCCGAGAACACTTTTTGAAAATGAACAATCACAGATGGAAAGGTCACCGTTGTGCTGAAGTAGTGCATTATGGGAGTGGAATAATTGCTTTTCTCACATTAGTTCCTATTGTAATGAAATCTTGGCAGTGGCCCGACGTTGAATGACAGATTACGCTACGGTTCAATCACAGAAGCATGGGTGCACGTGTTAGTGGAGGGGGTGGCAGCAGTGGGTTGCGTTGGGAGGTGGAGAGGAGCGCGGGGGGGTCACCTGCCTTTTTTTTTTTTTTTTTTAAACCGTGGCTCCCCCAAAGCCTCCACATAAATCATTTGTATCATTTCCAATCCTTTTAACTAACTGCGCCACTTTCATCAAGGGTTTGTGTCACTGCACTCTAATTGTTTTGAAGTGAGTGCTATTGTCTGAAGAGCGCGAATGAATAGAGCGTAATGACTTGTAATGTGGCATATTTAAAGATACGTAGCATGGCCATGGAGCAGCAATTTAGCGGCCCTTTTTCTTTTTCTCTCTGTCTGTCATCCTGAGTCTCTGAATGTGGGTGTATTTGCGTGCTGTGTGTGAAAGCGCGTGCTCCTGTGCGTGTTTGCATGAGTGCAGTTAAGCACTATTTCTTGGCGGCGCTCAGATCTTTGAAACCCAACTGTGTTAATCATGGTTTATGTGTGGGAGACATCAAACCTCCCTCTACTTCGCCTGCCTCACCCGCTGGGTTATACGCACACTGAACACACACAAACACGCGCACGCACTGATCTCTCAAGGGCACCTTCACCATAGCACCCCCACCCCCCCCTCATTTACAAGCCTGACCATGGGCGATCAGTTATGTGCTGCGGTGGCTTTCTATCGGAAAGATGAATCACTTTATTTATCATAGACATTTTTACAGGATGTAGACAACTCCTCTCACATCAGCTCAGTATGTTTTCACCACTGTTTGACAACAGCTCTATATCCTCACACTGACTGGCCCCTTTACATATTTCCAACATCACAGCAGTCTAATGCCCAGTATGACCAGCATCATCTTTATATCTCGTGTCTAGAAGGCCACCCTGCCAGTGGTTTTTACTTCAATATAGCTTCACTCTTTTAACCACGAGGGCAAAAAGCTTGAGAAATGAGAAGTCAGGTCGAGAGAGGTCTATCTGTTGGACTTGTGACAGAATAAAAAGTGGAAAGTGTAGTGCAATGAAAAGGCGAGTAAGGAGGTGAGATGAATAGGTAATTACTTTTCTTCACCTGCGGCATCCCAGCTGGAAATGATCTCCATTTGGTTTGTGTTGCATTTTGTACTCAATTTTAGGGAAATCTTATTGCCACAGTGAAGGAAAGCTGACATGTACCCTTTATGGTGATAGGTGCAATGCATGTGAGGGTTAAGTGCTGGCCATGAGGGATGAAGGTGATGTTGAATCCCTGGTGTGCTTTGATTATAGAGGAATGATGATGGATGATTTTATTATTTGCGTACTTTTACCCGTAAGGATCTCAACAGTGTTTAACTGTAACACCAACAAACCCCCCATTTTAAGATTTTTGGCATAATAGTTTGAAATGCATGGCCAAAACTATGTGGACAATCAGATATTCCCCTATATGTATTTACTGAGACTCTCACTCCAAAAAAACACGGGGAATAATTTGCTAATAATCTAATTAAATAGATATTTGAATATGAATAGGCCGAATCTATTCGGACAAGATTTTTAGTAACAGAAGATTTCTACTTTGAGTTTAGTCTATTTGTAGACCCATTTGAGGTTTTGGTTGCATGTGGAAAGAAAAAGAGGGATCGCAGATGCCGATAGCCAAACATCTGAAAGCGATTTAGCTTATGACCTTTTTTTAAAAAAAATATTTTTCTGTATTTTTTTTTAACATTGATCAGCAGACAGAGCAAGAAGTAAATGCACTGGCCATATGAAAGCCCTGAAAAATTGTCTGTAGACTAGCCATTGGGTTTGCAGATTTTGGAACCTTTCTGCTGCATTTCTTCTATTGAAAGGGAAGGTTTTTTCTCCCCATTGTTGGGAAGTACTTTGTTGTGGACTATTGCCGGATCATTGGGTTTCTATTTGTAATGTTGTAGAGTCTTTTATGGCAACATAAAAAGTATTGGAATGACTATTAACATGAAATGATGCTATATTAATATAATTGAATGTAATTTTGGTGAAATCAACTCTGTGCAGAGACATATTTCAGTAAATGCCCAACCAAAACGTATATGTTCAAGTTACAAAGCCCACTACCTGAGCATATAACATTGTTGCCTAGCACCAAAAATGGAACAGGAAGGAGGATGGGCTAGATGAAGAGGTCAAAAAAAAAAAAACCTTGTTTTGACCCCCATGGGGCCATTGTTTGTTATTTCCAGCTAAATTTCTGAACTGTTCTTTAGAAGAAAAAAAAAGGGTTATATATTTACCCTCACCATTGATTTATTGCTGTTATGCAAAGCCCAAGTGATATGGGATTTTTAAGACCGATACCGATAGGTGATGATTTAAAAATCTGATATTCCAGTGTATTGAAGGATTTTTTTTTTCTTTAAAACATATGAAACATAAACAGATTTCCCTAATATTTGTTATGCATAGTTATTTATTTACTCTGCCCAGCTCTTTTTGGATCAGCTGGTTGTTGTGTTTGTAGCATTCCAAAGACGTGTGTTGCCAACAGGGAAGTTGGATAGTTTGTCCACCAGAGGGCACTCTGCAACACTCATAACATGGTTGAAGGGTGTTTCTTCTGTCTCCTTTACTGTTTTGGATTTTCATTTATCAGCTGTTAAAAATGCTGAAACCAGTAGATGGGCAAATAGGTAATATCAGCCGATAAATTGTTTGGGCTCTACTGTTATAATGGTGAAGGTCTCCTAAACAAACCCTAATCAACGTGTTGTTACATTATAAAACTATTTCTTTTTCATTGTTGATTTGTAACATAGTAGAAGAAAGAAATTAGAAGTGATTCTCTGTTTTGTCATAGATTTCTATCATCTTGAACTAAGTGGCCTGGTTTAAACTACCATGTGGACAGAGATGTCCACTTACTTTTAGTCATATACAGAAACATAGATTATTTGACCCAAGAAGGGCAATCTAAATAATGCTCCAGTCACACAGGGGAAAACAGTAGTTGGAGACCATGGCATAACCAAAATTGTTGCGATTGTGTGCAATGAACTTGCAGTCTTGTTGCCTTTGAAATGGTTGCTTTGAAGATGGGAACCAGGTCTGCAACCAATGACAGTCAGCTGGTGTCTTCAAAGCACCGTTGTTACATTAAGATGGCAATAAAACGGCAATAAGACGGAGTCAGAGTCTGCTATCACTCTGCTATCAGTTTGCAATTGAATGGGGTCAAGTTGGCAATTACATGCAGTCTGTTAGTGATAATACAGAGATTAACTGTGATAAATCAGCAAAAATCTCTTTGCAAAATGTATTGTTGTTACACTACCAGTCTGATTTTGATGAACCGTGTAGGATGATCCATCTTCGTAATGCCTGTCTTTATCACTTTTTCAATTCATTTGTAAACATTTTGATTTCAGGAAGCACCCAGCCTTATATGCTTCCCCACACACACCGGTGACAGTGTCTAACTAACATGTTTAGTTGGACTTATGTAGATGTTTCTTCATCCATGTGGAACCTTATCCAAGCCCATTTTCACTGTTTACACAAATTCGACCTTTATGCTAATTACTTTTATGATGATAAAGAGACCAAGACGAAGGGAAGAAAAGGGAGAACAGCTCTTTCCATCCTTGCAAACACACATACACACACACAGGCTCACCCTTTCTTTATGCTGATCACAGCTTTCACAATTAGACAAACTGTGATAACGCTGTTTATGCAGCAGGGAGATCCATAGCAATTATGCTTGGAGGGCATTTCTCCTCCGGTGCAGGGTGGCGGATGTTGCTTACGCTTCACACAGACGTCTACACATACTGTTTCACAAATTCATGGCTCCTCTTGGGGGGTTTTATAGGGCAAGGGTGTGTTCTCGATTCCCTTTTGGGATGCATTCAGGGATGAAAAGGAGACGAGGGAATTTATCAAGGAAACGAAAGGAAACAGTGAAATAAAACAAAAAAACTTGTAGGCATCCAAGGAAGCGTGTTTGGAAGGAAAAACTCTTTAAACAACAACATTTTAAACTGAACATCTGCTGTCATATTGTTACAGGAACCATTGCTTATTTTCCATTTGCCAGTTATAGGCTGGTGGGTTACTGATGAAAGAATGATAGCTGGTATATTATTTTCTTCAGTTCCCCAGTCTGAGGTAAACATTACCTTCTTATTCACTCCATAGCTGCTTCACAATTTGAGGAAAACAAACACTGTGGGTTCTGAAGACAACATCATTTTTATTTTATGACTGTGCCTCGCCAGCTATTCCCTGAATGAGGTAAACTTTCAGCTGCGTGACACTTGGTAAGAAGAAGCACACTTCTTGCCCTCTTCCACTTGTGTGTAAAAAAATATGTTGTATCCAGAAAGGTGTACTGTTATCATTGAGAACAGGAATTTTGTTTAATTATATACTTTATAGAAGCACAAATACATAAATAACTCCGCTGCACTCAAATGCAGTCATTGCCCTTTAATCCCCCATCCTTGGGAGCCCCAGTTAATGAAGATTGACACATCCTTTCACCCCACCCCCCACCACCATACCTAAATACACACACATGCGCACACGTGCATACCCACTTACCCCTCGCTCTGCTCCTCATCCGCTACCTCAGTGCGCAGTCACGCTCGGTGCATCTTGAGCTTCGTGTGTGTTGGCGGAAAAAGAAGAATAAGAATAAGATAGACTCTTATGATCACAGGATACGTTCTGCGTGCTGTTCTCCACCACCCTGCATCAACAGCTGAGGCAGTTGTTGTCTGAAGGACACAAGATTAGAACTTTTGGAAAAAAAGGAGTGAAAAGCACCATTATTGTTTTCCGGGAGTTCATTCCCACCTCCCTAAACAAGTTCTAGTACTGTTTTTCAGGTCCTACTTCTCTGATTTCCACCACAGTCAGGTAACTTTTTCTCATAATGTAGACTTTGCAAAAGGTGTGTACTTGGTTTAGATGATGTGTTAAATTTTTTCCCACTGTTAGTCTAACAGTGAACAACTGCAGATACATTCGCCGAGTGTGTGCAAGCTGACATAAATGAAACATTAAGAGAAGGCTTCTAAATGAACAGACAGGAGGGAATATTAAATTATCAGCAGAAAACTAGCAACACACAGTTAGCCTACCTAGCATGGCCCCTGGGATAGCATGTCCATCCATTCATCCACTTTTTATCCAATTCAGGGTCTGGGTGGGGCTGGAGCCTATCCCAGCTGTCAAAAGTCCAGAGGTGGAGTACAGCCTGTATAGGTTGCCAGTCTGTCACAAGGCTAACGCATAGAGACACACAACCATTCACATTCACATTCATACCTATGGCCAATTTGGAATTACCAATTAACCTAACCTAACCCCATGCATGTCTTTGGACTGTGGGAGGAAGCTGGAGTACTCTGAAAGAACCCACACAGGCAAACTCCACACAGAAAGGCCGGAGCCGGCTCGCTGTGAAACAACAATGCTAGCCACCGTCTTGCTCAGTGTTGGCTCTTCCTATCACTGGGATAGCATGTAAGTGCAGAAATTAGCTGGAAGCAAGAATGAAGGCTTCCACACTGGTGCTTTATTCTATAGGACTTAACATTGACCATACAATATCAGGTCTCCACGACATACATCAGCTACTCAGAGAATTTCCATCAGTGTCAATATCTAACTCATAAACAGTGTACCTGCATTCTATCTGAAGGCCACCAGATGGCGATAGCTGAGGTAGCAAAAAGACTTCCAGTCCTGTGCATGTCTATGGGAAAATGGCTTTCTTTTTTGACCTCTGTAAACACTTTGCTGCTGAGTTTATGGGCTCAGTCACTCATTTCAGGTCATATTGAATAAAAAAATTAAGTCTGTTTTTTAAATCCTGGTCATAATATGTTTCAAAATGCAGGTTTATCTCTACTATGAAACCAGAGGCTAATTTGCTAACGACTTGTCAATCACAAGTTATTAGCCAATGAGCGTGTGGTTTCATAGTCAGACCCGCCCCTCCTCAGCACATCCGTTTTTTTTTCAACCAAGATGGCAATGGCGAAAGCGCTCACCTCGAGGATTCAAAACGGGGCTTCAGAAACCATTGGGTGATATCAAGGTAGCTACGTATATCTTTTATATTGTCTATGATATAACTCTCCATTTGAGGCACCACCTTGTGGTACTATTCAGTATTGCGCTTTACAGGGTAATTATTCAGAGTTGAATTCTTGAGGAGGCAGACCACAAAATAGAAAAAAAATTGCTGCTAGCCATTATATCTTTCCAGTCACCCAACTCTAGTGTAAACAACTGATTTATTAGTGGTATTCATTATTAGGTGTGGTAAGTGATTTGACAATTGTTTGTCCAACATGTCAAAATGAATTATGTCAAGTTACATTGGATGATAACTTGCCATATTAGTAACTCATATCTTAAATAACAGCCCAAACTGCAAGCGCAAGAATCGAATTACAATAAAAATGAATTAGCCTGTAAACCGTTTGCACAGTTTTGGTTAATTTTCTGTTACGGTCAGATAACATTTTAACGTTTGACGAGCATTCACTGTTAGTCCTCACCATATTTGTCTCCACAATACTTCATCCAAATTTTAGGATTCACGATTGTCTCAGTTCTGCAGTCACGCCTTTTCTCAGTCCCCTCTGCCGCGGCATTTGGCAGCTGCTCGGTTGCCTGTTCCCCGGTGCGTCCGCATCATAATTCTCAGGCCGGCTGTCTCAGATTGATGCTGAGTGCATCACTCCCAGATGTGGTTATTCCTGCCTCTGCAGTTATTTTGTTTGGGAAACTGAGTTAATTAGAGGCAGCAAAGGCACGCTGTGTGTGTGAGAGAGATTTGAATAGATAGGGACTCCATCTGTACCCTGTCTAATAAATGCCAAAAGTGTAGAGGGATTGCATGTCTGTCTGTTAAAATAACACCAGAGGTGGACCTCTGTATATTTTGATACAATCAATAACAGCCTCTTTCATCTCTCCTCACTTATCTGGCTGTGAAAAAGACACAGATCTCCCTTCTTTCTTGTTGTCTCTTTCAGTCTCACCCTCTCTCTTTCATTGTCATCCAGCACATTGATGTTACAGATATGAAAACCTATCCAGCAACAATCCGCCTGATCTTCTGCCTGATATATCAGAAGCAATGCCTCTCTTGTCTGACTCCAACAGCAATAAAACACAATATTCTTTTTAACATGCCCACACATTCTGCAGTTTTTCTCCCCTCATATTATATTTGACAGATAAAGCCAATCTTTATTCTCATAAAGTGCAAACTAAAAAAAGAACACATTTTCCCAGCTTTTCCTCCTGAGTGGCTGCAGAGTACACAGTGCCATCTAATGAGGGTTCTGTATATTTTCTGAAATGAAGTGCCTGACTACAGTCACTACAGTTGTCCTGTCTAATTTGCTGAGAAAGATGCACCTAACCAACCATTTATTCCACATTACGGCCTAAATTGGGAGCTGTGCGCGCTCTGAAATGATTACACCTTACCAGACAATGAAAGGTACCAACTGACCGGCATTTTTTTTTTCTTTTCTGCTTTTCAGAAGTAGGCTCAGTGGAATGGGATCTGTCTAATATCCAGTGTCTCCCAAGGTCCCTTCTGCAGTGCCTTTAGATGAAGGAAGAATGCCTAATAGCCTTTACTAATGAAGCATAGGTCTCTCTAGAAAACTGTGCCCCAGGAAATCCTTGTTTTTGCAGAACAGGCTGGTTGGTCCTGCTGGTCCAAAGCCTTGCAGTGGGTTTCATTCCAGGGACGATTCAGAGCCTCTATGACTGAATCCAGACCTTCTTCCCCTCCTAATCAGCAGCTAAAGGGAAGTGGAAATTTGCCCTTTGGGTGGAAATAAGACCAAAGTACCTGCCATGCTTTGGTTAGTTGTCTTCCTTTGCGCGGGCTGATGAAATTGAGGTCTGAATTTACTAATGAGAAATCAATGAGTGTACGGCAAGAACCCCGAGGCGCCCCGGCTCCTGCAGTGTCATTCTTTTATTCCCCGCACACACCCTCCCTGTTCCTGTCTCTCTCACTTTAGCCTGCCTCCCTTCTCAGATTCGCCTTCACTGTGTGGTGGATTTTTGACACATTTCTCTGAATTCACTTTATTCCGATAAACATCATATGTCTTCCTTTGAAATAAAGATCAGAGTGGCTTATTTACTTTACTGGCCTATTTTTTTTTTTTGCTGCAGATATCTAGAGCTTTGAGGGAGTGTGTGTTTGTGTGTGCTGGAAGTGGCGTTTCAACCGTGCTCCAAGTGTGATGGTGATCCTGCTATCTGCACCCTGCACTGTATCTCCAAACTAGCAGATATATATATATATATTTTTTTTTTTTTTTTTTTTTTTAATAAAAATAAAATTTTT
>VUQI01005174.1:8299-21809 GCA_015106735.1 Paratilapia polleni
CCCTTCTGTCACTCCCGTATCATTCTTTCTGAATCTCTTTCACCTTTACCCCCCCCTTCCGCTGATCTGCCCACCCCCCCTCCTCTGTCTCTCTCTCTCTCTCTCTGGGAGATGAATTGAATATGTAAGCTATTGGATGTGAATGAATAAAGCATCGCATCTCAAACACACATTGGTGACACCTTATTAACCACATGTCAGATGCACATGACAGCTGCAACACACACACACACACACACACACACACACACACACACACACACACACACAGAGTTACCATTCACGTACACTTACACACAGCATGCCCGTGTTGGCATAGACAACAATGGAGCTACCTCACACTAATATAAGCATCTACACACATAGACAGAGCATGTGCATGAACTCTCCTCATTAGTCTATATTGTGTTAGTGACTTAGATTTTATGAGTCACACACAGTGGATGTGCATCTGATTGGAAAAGAGAATATGACATTCCAAAAGCTACACAAAAGACAAAGTTATTCATAACAAAAATATATAAAATAGGGTCAAGAAAACAGCTAGCCAGGGTGCATGTAAGCATGTAGGCTGCAACTTAGCATTAGCCTTTTAATCAAAGAGTTAGTACATAATTAAATAGCTATTTCTATAGGCTTATAGACTATATTAAAAAAAAAAGAAAAGCAGGTCCTGGACATCCTCTATATTGAGGTGTCTTAGTGTCATGCACAGTTGTCGGCCATATTGGAGGTGATGCAACCACCGGCTGCAAGGGGAAAATGTGTATTCCCTGACTAGTTTGCAAGTGGTTCCTATAGGTCGCTGGCTGTCGCTAGGTGAAATCGGTCGCAAAGAGGATGCAGCACTAAAAAGCTCCATGTGATATTTATTTTGCATTTAAGACATGGACTTGTCTGTCAACACTTGCTAACTACTTGCCAAGTGGTAGGAAAACTTGAAAAAGTGTGATGAAAAAGTGCTTGGAGAGTAGCTAGCAAGTGTTTGCAGACACATCGGTGTGCGGGGAGGTTTCTACTATTTCCTTACCGTAATTAGAACATTATTTATACTATATATCTCTACATTGTAAGTCACAACTGTTGAAAATCTATGTCACGTACATAGATCATGGACTAAAAGTTTTAGCCTCATGCTTAAATCTAAAATCACTTGTTATTTTCTCCATGCTGCAATGTAGTTATTGCTGACTGTCCAAATCAGTGACTATTTTCTACAGTCATTGGTCCAAATTCACATCATGTAGCTATGGTTAATTAGCTACCTAGCTACAGCTGATAAAATATGCTACTGGCAGTTGTAATTTAACCTAATGCATTTGATGAATGCCTCAGGCTTCTGAAAATGCTACTTTTGTCTTCCTCTGTCTGACACTGTTTTAAAAATTATTAAGAAATTCAAGGTAAATTGGGAACTGTTATTATATGTCTAAAAGTTCTCCAAAAGAGCTAACATTAAATATACTATCAGAGAAAAAAAAGGAGGGAAGAAGCTGACAGAGAATCAATCAAATAACCTTGAAAATATTTTTCAAAATCCTCACCTCTGACGATAAGCCCAGCAAAGTTGGACACCCCAGAGCCGCGCTCTGACTGGGTGACACAGCGATACAGATCTTGATCTTGATTAGTAACTTCTTTGAGGTGGAAGGAGGCAGCAAACCGTCTGTGGTTGATGTTTTTGGTCAAAGCCACTGGAATGTCTTCTCCATTTCTCCTCTGATTTACAGACAAACACACACACACACAGACAGATCAGGTGTTGCAGTAGATATGGAGGGTTAACTGTCTTGTTCAAGGTCACCAGCAGCCAGCACTGGACCACACACATACCCATTGGTACACACACTCTCACCCCCCTCTGCCTCGCTGACAGCAGGTTTGAAGGTCATGACTACAATAGAACCATAATGAAATCAGCAGCTATTAAACTCTTAATCATGTTAGCTGCTAGATGTATGGCCAGGAGTCAGTCAGTGTGCCTGTGATTGTGAGAGTCTATTTGTGTGTTTGCGTGGATGAGGCTTTATAATTGGACATACCAGTCCTTAGGGTGGGATGTTCAGTAGACAGTTTGAGCTCTTCGTATCACCCATTTCTATACGTAAAGCTATACACAGCATATTTGTATTCGTTTACCAGAAACTTCCCATATTAATCAACATTAGAAGGTAAATACCAGATTTAGCAAGAACTGGCCAATTTTCATCTTTACTTACTTAAACTGATGTTAAAATACACATATTTGTGAAGATCTCACATTAAAAGGACGGTTCACCCAAATTACAATAAACATGTTCTTATTTAGGTTCAGTGGTGTGTTTCTCTTTTAACTTGTCGAGCTTTCAAGCCTTTCTGCCTCTAATGTTGAGTTTTTTACATATATATATATTTTTTACTGTCATATATAGCACAAACAAAATCCCATTCAACAATATTATAATACCACTATTAGATATCACTAGATGAGAGTGACAAAATATGCTAACAATCACTTGAAAGGCTGCATGAATCATTGTAATTTAAATACTGCCATAATATGAAGTACTGTGCAAAAGTCTTGAGCCGCCCCTCATTTCTTTATATTTTTCAGTTAAAATGGGAAATGGAAACATGTGCAAACACACCTGGAAAAACAGTATATGAGGCAAAAACAGAGTTTGTAACTTCTAACAAGCTTGAAAGTCAATATTTGGTATGACCACCTTTATACTTAAACACAGCCCGAACTCTCTTACGCAAACTTTCTTGTAATTTCTTTAAGTAGTTTTCAGGAATAGTTCTCCAGGCTTCTCGAAGGACATTCAAAGCTCTTCTTTGGATGTTGGCTGACTTTTGTTCCGTTCTCTGTCAAGATGATCCCACACTGCTTCAATAATGTTGAGGTTCGGGCTCTGGAGAGGCCAATCCATGACTGACAGTGTTCCTCTGTGTGTTTCTATCCAGGTATGATTTTACTGCATTGGCAGTGTGTTTGGGATCATTGTCATGCTGAAAAAGGAAGCTGTTGCCAATCAGATGTTTTCCAGATGGTATTGCATGGTGGATCTAAATCTGACAGTACTTTTCTGCACTTTGACCAAATCCCCAACACCGCTGGCTGAAATGCAGCCCCAAGCCATCACAGAGCCTCCACCATGTTACAGATGGCTGTAGACACTCACTGTTGTACCTCTCTTCTGACCTTCTCCATACATATTGACAATGATTTGAACCAAAAATATTAAATTTGGATTCATCACTCCATAAGACCTGTTGCCACTGATTTTCAGTCCAGTTCTTGTGTAATTTGGCATACCTCAGCCTTTTCTCCCTGTTTCCGTTCCTTAAGAATGGCTTCCTGGCAGCCATCACTGATACATCTCTCAGGTCCTGTGTCAGGTCTTTGCTGGATTTTTTCCTCTTTCTTAAGGACGTGACTTTCATATACTGTTGAACTGCTGCCACTTCTTCTTTTGTCCTCTACTTGTCCAAATTCCTCAGATTTCTTAAGGACACACTGCACACCATGCTGAGATTTGCCAAGATTTCAGCTAATAGCTCTTTGGGAATCACTTTGCTGGTGCACAAATGCTATTTTATGTCTGTCAAACTGTGTTATCTTTGGCATTTTTCATAAATTCAACTAAAGAAATGGGAACAAATTATGTTTTTTTGCAACAGGCTGCTAGTAACAAACTGCCTAAAATAACAAAGTGCCTACAATTTAAAATTGGTTCTTTCCTAAATTGTCTATTGTGTATAGACACAACACTGGTTCAACCCTTGAGTTAGGTGCCTTTTTATGTTTAAATGATTCACGGGTCAGTATTAAGTGGCTTAACAAACAAACAAAACAAAGCAAAAAAACATTCCTCTGAAAATGGTCAGGTACAAGGACTGGTTTGAAAATACGTGAGAAAGGAGCGAATGTCCAAAAAATAAACTTTGGAAGACCTTCAGAAAGCCTGGAGAACTATTATTCAAGACCACTTTAAAAAATTAACTAGAAAGTCTGGCTCCTTGGAAGCAAAATACAAAGAAATGAGGGATGACTTAGATTTAGATCCAGTATAGCTACAAAGGGTTTCTCCAATAACAGCATACAAAAACAAGGTTTGCATTTGTGTTGATTGTACCTGTAGCCAGAGTTTATTGTTCGAGGTGTCTCGTCCTGTGGCAATACACTGAAATGTGGCATTTTGTCCAGCGTTCACCTCCACGTCCCCAAGGCGCAGGAAATGAGGCGATTTATCTGCAGGAAATGAGGTCAAACAAAGAGACAAATCGGATTGATTTTAGAGCAAGGATATATGTATTTGTGTTTTTAAAAAAATGATTTTATTCAACTCTTGAAAGTGTAAATGAGGTGACAAAACGGTCACCTTATCACAAATACTCAATACATTTCAGGATGTTGTGCTACCCTGAGGAATATGTTCATTCTTATCATTATGAGAGCCGTAGAAAACCAAAGCACAGTACTGACTTGCCATAGGCAGGTATCATCAATGTCACATTCAGTACATGACTCACATAGCTTCCAGTTCTTAACTACCATGCTAAGATAATGAAATAAGCCTTTTTAGACCCTGAAGATGCAGTTCAGCTATGACATCTTTATTCTGGGGATGTGATTGCAATCATAGATAGCTGCTCTCATGGTGAATAAAAACACACACACAGACAGACACACACACACGCACGCACACACACACGCACACACTCACACACTCGCACACATGCATTCATGCGAACGTGTGCACACACACAAAACCTGTGTGTCCAGAAATGCAGCTGTGAGAATGAATGCTTCCACTGTGGAGACTAAGTACTAATTCCTTTTCAAATACTTGCTCCTTCCTATTAAGAGCCCTGCTCCTCTGCCTTTAAAAGACCAGGGTTCCTCTTTTTTTTTTTTTTTTTAACATTTTCCTAGATTTCAAGTTCAGGTCTAGAAATGGGTTTCAGTCATATCGACAAGTTTTGACAGAGACAGGGACCACAGGGACACCACGACCCCACAAACTCTACCAGGGGACGGTTCAAGACAGTTTATTTTTATGACTTGTAATCAATAGAATCCATTAAGAAACAGAATTGTCCTGAAAGATTTCTGGGCTGCTACTAGATAGATGACAAAAGCAGCTGTAATAGCTTCCTTTCTAGCACGAGGTCTCTCCAGGAACATGCCTATGGGTTTCGATTAACAGACCCTTCTGTTAACAGTAACAGTTTGTCGTCACAACTCTTTTTTTTTTTTTTTTTAGCCTCTAGTGGTAAGGAAACACTCGAGCGAAGGAGAGAGGAAGACTTGAGACGTAGTGAGAATTTAAAATGGATCGCAGCCCTCATCTCTTTCCTGTCAGTACAGAGACAAGAAAGCTACTGTTCACTGTGTGTGTGTGTGTCTGTATGTGTGCATCTGTGTGTGCTTGGGGGGTTAAAGAGAAAGAGAGAGAAGTGCTGAGTGGTCAGAATCTTCTCTCTTCATGATTGCCCTAATACTGTCTCATTTCCCGCTTCACTCTCTCCTATTCCCTCTTTCTCTCCGTGTTTCCTCCTCTCTCCTTTTTTTTTTCTCTCATTTTTCTCTACGACTTGTCTTTCTCCTCTCGCCGCATCCTTCCTCTCCCGTGTCACCTTCCCACTTATCTACCCATTCAAGTGCAACAGAAACCATCCCAGGTACAGTCTAATTAGTGACCAAAGCTATCAGCGTCTATCCAGCGAACTAGGACTAATTGCTGGCATGCTAATGACTCACCGCATGGGTAGCTGAGCACCTGAATGTCGTCTATGGCAATGAAGCCAGCTTTGCTGTCCGAAACTTCTGCTTCAAATATGACCTGAGAAAAGAGAGAGAGAGAGAGAGAGAGGGGAGATTTATTTATTGCTCTCCAACTGCATTTTGTACTTTTTTTTAAATTAAATCCTTTGTTTAAATAGTTAATAATGTAACTGAGATAAAGATATCTTGACATAACATCCTTACATGCACAAATCGCTGAGAACAGCATTTACAAGTAGCATACAAAATGCTTGAGCTTGATACCTTTAACCAAGTTCTGTTGCAAACAGAACAGCTTGTGCACATAAACAGTGTACCGAAAGCACAAAATACAACAACAGCAAAAACAATAAAAAAGCCTAAGAGAAAAGTGAAATTGCATAACTTACAAATGCTCTGTTTGCAAATCACAAACCCTTTATGGTTATAAAATCAACTCTCTTTATATTGTTACCAGATCACACACTGTTTTGATTCATCCTAAGTGCAGTGGGAGCTACAAAGTCAGACTACTGCCATTTAAATTTGTTGTCAATGTGAACAATTCGATCTTAAAGCAGACAGAAAGTCACTGACAGCAGCTGGTGATGTGCTTTAAACTGGATGAATACAAAGCTGCCATCCTGACTGCTGCTGGATTTATATATTCTGGCCAACAAGGCAGGAAGGATAAATGAGATACTTCCTCTTGGCCCATAGTAATCTCTTTGGGTACACATAAAATGGCTGCCACAGAAATTATAGTATGTAATGAAATCCAGTGTGGTAAGTTAGAGAGCGAAAGGTTATGACCTGTCTATTTGTTCTTTTTTTCCCATGCCTATTTTTGCTTTCCTTTCCTCTCTTGTCTTACTTTACTACATCTGTTTTCCTTATATTGTAGAACATGTGTGCATGTAATAGCTGATGAGAACATCAGTGAAGGATGAAAATGACAAAAATAACCACATGGAATTCAATTTGTTTTTAGCCATGATGGTAGTGTTGTCTCTGGGGGTTAAATTCTATAAATCTGTTGTACTGCCATTCACATTCCCCACAGGATAATTCCTAATTTTGTCTTGCGCTACCAGCACGTCAAAGATTGATAAATACTTCAAACATGCAGAGTCACACATTAGAGGCACAGGAAGCTGCCATTAGCTGCCTTTCCACTACAGGAAGAGCACGCGGATCAGCCATTTATAAGCCTTTCCGTTTCTAGTGTTGCAGAATTCACACAAGGTGATGCAATATTTGTGAATTTTGTCTGTGATGGCAAATTAACTTAAGTTATGAATAACTAAGGATCTGTAAGACCAAACCCACAATAATAACGGAGGAAACCAAGGTGGTTGT
The DNA here is from genome assembly GCA_015106735.1 of Paratilapia polleni. Lineage (NCBI taxonomy): Eukaryota > Metazoa > Chordata > Actinopteri > Cichliformes > Cichlidae > Paratilapia > Paratilapia polleni. The sequence continues at coordinate 15,408 of VUQI01005174.1, forward strand.
GATGCTGTTTGCTGTGTCCTCCACATGGCAAATTTTACAGTGTTTGAGAGAGCAGTTATCTGCTTTTCTTTGTATTGCTTCAGATAAGTTCCTTTTTTTTTTTTTTAAAATAAATATTTGTTCAGGGTTTAATCAATCACAGTTGAGCCCAGATCAGCTGTTTTTTCTGGAATTCTTTTCCCCTAAAAAAGCCCTCAAAAAGGTCATACAAGGACAGCTGCTGTAGTTGAAATATGGTGTAGGCCACCTTAAAACAGCTGGATAGTTCATGTCATTGAAAACACCCTATTCTTGAAAACAGAACTAAAATAAACCTGGTGCTGCTCAAAGTGATTTGAATACCATGGCCTGGAGGAGGTAGTGAAAGGTTCGACTTTATGGGAATGGAAAAAAACCTGTCATACTTGTTTTGATTCCCTTGGGGAATGGAAACGCACAGAAAAGTACTTAAATGTAAGCTGATAATTGTGCGAAAGAGATTACTCATTAAGATATTCCATTGATATGTAACTTTAAAATATATTGGGTGATCACTGTGAATCTGACTTGAGTCAGAAAAACAATCTGTGGATATTTGGCCATGAACTAATTTGTCATGTGTTAGCATGCTGCCATGGAAGAAACAAGCAATCATGGCTGAGTAGGTAAATTACCTGCTGAACACTAAACAACATCGGCAAGTTTCTAAATTTGTAGATTTTTAAGTGGAGTCATAACAGTCAACAGGTGCTTCATTTTCATTCCAGCTCATTAACTAAGGCTCTGAATGAGGAGGATCCACCTCATCCTCATCTATCTCTTCTCCACTCCCTCCTCCTTGTCCATACGTTAGCCTTCCACTTCTACACTCTGATTTCTCTTTCTCTATTTCTCGCTTGCTGTCTGTTTTCTAACAGTGTTTACTCAGAAAGGAGCACCTAATGAACAGAAGAGGAAGGAGGAGAGGAGAGGAGGTAGCCATCATAAAGAGAGGCAGAGGGAGAAAGAGAGCAAGGCGGTAAGCAGTTGTTGTCATTCATCACCTGTAAAAGGAAATCTGCCGTGAACTGTTTACCCATAGCTTATCATCTCCTGCTTGTCACACTCTCCCCCCTCTCGGTCTCCCTCCCCTACCAATCTATCTTGTCTCTCTCTCCTATCATCTTTCACTCATAGCTCACTGCGGAGCCCAGCAGAAAGACATCAGCTGACTTTTAATACCTTCATCTCTGTCTCTCTGATGGCCAGCTTGCCTGTCTGCCTGCCTCCCATATACCTGCATGCAGGTGCATGTATACAAATATATAAATTCAAGTTCTATGTTTATTTTCAGTCCTGTTTTCAAGCTTCAAGTCACTGAAGACAAGCTCAGGTCACAAGTCTAGGCAATGAATGTTGAACAAATAAAATGACCGAATGATATGAATCCTCTCAAATTATGTTAATACCTTTTCTTTTTACATAGCCTAGAGAAAACCTATTTAATATAGGCATAATTCTTAAATGAAGTGTGTGGCTTAGGGCTGTCTCTTCACCAGTCTGGTATTCAAATGTGAGATTAAAAAATCTTTAGCAAATTTCTGTATGAGTTGACTCTATCCCGCAGCATAGTCCGAGGTTTGGCTGTGTACATTAACTGAACAAATTATATGTTGGTTATGAATCTGTTTGAACTTGACAGAAAATGAAAGCACACATAAAGCACACAAGGTTTCCCTGTTGCTGTCCAATTAAGTTTTATCGTTCAGGAGCTTTAAAAGCAAGAAAATTGACATTGAACTCTGTGGTTCGTTTTCTGTTTCAAATCTCAGGCCAAATCTTTTGGCAGTAAAGTCACAAGCAAGTCACCGCAGTCAAATCGAAGACTCAAATCAATTCTTAGAGTTAGTCTTAAATGATTGTGTATTCCTGAGTGTGGTATTGAAATGATTTCCATCATGCCTAGGGACACTGCGGCTTGGATGCAAGTCATTTTACCTTCTTGTAAAAGTTAATTATCTGCCTATATCTGCCTGGCTATTTGAATTCCGTTACTTATGGATTGGATGGTGGTCACCTCTGACACATGCAGGGGTCACTTACACTTACAGGCTAACCTATCCAATCAGTGTAGACCAGGGTTATTGTTTTCTGAAATGTTAAAGCCTAAATACTGATATGTCATTACTCCAGAGTAGGGTTAGACAATAGCATACATCCTATTATCTTCCAATTGCATATAGCACGCAGATACAACACATGCATGTATGGGCACTGAATCAAACATGTTTAAAGCTGCAGGGAAAGAACATTTTTTATGTCATGTTATAGCCCCGAATCCTAATAAATGTAAATTGGGTTTAGGCACCAACTATTTCTGTACATATACTTATATGAACCACAGCTCAAAGTAACATAAGTTAAACTGGCAAAAAATAGTAGAGTGATTTTAAATAGTGATGGAAAACAAATTAAAGTGCAACAAATTCAATCTATTTTAAAACAGACTTTTAATTATTATTTTTACTGCCAACTATTTTCTCAACTAATTATATAGTGTATGAAATATCTAAAAATAGTTTAATAAAAAGCCATTCTGAGTAAATGACTTTAAAAATCATGTTTTCTCTGACCAACAGTTCAAAACCAAAGACTTAATGTCACACATGAAAAAACCAAATTGACAATTAACTGCCAAGCTGTTGTAGCCACGATAAAAAAGTTGTTTCTACATTGCAGTCTGGGGATAGTCCAGAAACTCCTTCACCAACTGAAAGCATTGTTAATTTTTCACTTTAAATAAAGAAACAAAGACAAAATGTGTAATTACAAGGTCCTCTTATCCTCTTAAACAGTGCTGTGTGGCTTTGCATTTTGCACGTGCATCTGCTCTTGCATGTGACAGGTCTTCCCCTGGTGAAACGAGTCTCATTACAGTTGAAGCTCAAGCGCTAACAGAGAAACATGTTCCAACATGATAAAATAGCTTCATACTCTCAAATCCAATAACCTGTTTCCCAGCCTCAAAAACCTATATAATCCTCAGCAAACCTGGATGATTATGTTCCAATTAAAACATGTTGACACACGAGTTTCATGCTGGTGATCTCCGCTGAGGGGGACTGGGCTCCAGATGGGCCATTTGGAGGATGTTCTTACACTTCACTTTATAGTAATATTATACAGTCCCCTGGCTGTGTGTGTTAACGTGATCAGTGTGTGTGTATCCCTGATACAACATTCAGCGCCAACAGCGCCAGCCAACGAAACTCACACAGATCATGTTGACTGACGTAAATTAAGAAAGAGGCAGAGACAAATATGCAAGTTCGGTATAATGCAACCTGCGACAATATTCCTGCAATAAATTCTCCTATGTGTATCTCATGTTCAGGGTCAGGTCAGACAGCTGCTCATTAAAAACACATAAACAAGACACTAGGGCAATGACAACAATGTCAGTGTCCAGCATGGTGACACACCCCCATGCATGCAAACACGTGTACACATGAACACACACCCGGCTCATCTTTCTAAGTGCCTTTCTAGCCTAATCGTCACCTCCTGAGCCTCAGTCAACACAAATAAATCAGCTGCCTGCCTCACAGCACATGTATGTGTTTGCCTTTATGTGTGTGTTTTCACATCAGTGCAATGAAAAATAAAGAAATACACATGATAGGGGAATGTTCTACATGCATAGCTGCTGGTTGTTATTTTACGGATTTACCTGATATTCATTAGGCCAGAAGGTGGAAACAGCGAGTTCAGCTCTCAGCCAGTCTTTACCTGGACGACAACATTAGAGTCAAAATAAGCAAATAAAATTCCAATTAAATCAGACTGAGCATTGCTCTGATCTAGTCTTTACCAGTGTAGGAAGTCACATTCCATATGGGGTTGGCCAAGGGACCCTTGTTCACCTAGAAATAAACCAGAAACACAATCAGTCACAAAACAGTTTACACAAGAATGTACCTATAAGCATACATCCCCCTGCAATTCCTGATTTACCCACAGAGGCCTCTTTTCCTTTCCAATCAGGTGTCTTTTTCTTGGTTTATTACAACTCACAATGCTACCCTTCTGCCCAAGCCAGGAAATTCTAGTGAAACTGCAATCTTATTTTAATATGCTTTCTAAGAACATTCACAAAAATAGAAAAGAATAGGATGAGAAGATAGAAGTGCTGTGGAGATAACTCAAGCAGAATAGACTGCAGTATGAAATACAGCTATCCATGTGCCAGATATGTCCACTTCAAGGAATTTCTTTATATGATATGCATGCAACAAAATAACACAATATTTATATTATAACTTAAACATAAAAAAACTCCCTGTGAGTAAATATGCATGTGTGTTGTTTTAAAAGTCAGTGCTTAATTGTGAAATGAATTGTTAATACTTAATTAACATCCTCACGCAGACTCTTGGTCAGACTCTTGGTCAAAGCAAGGCAATCAGCAGCAATTATTGCAGCTAACATTCTCTATTGCATGTTAGCTGCAATAATTGCGTGGATGTTTGATAAAACCAAAACCAAATTTTCACATTCATCCAGTATTGTTTTGTTTTGCTTTAAACTGAGAGGCTTTGGTCACCATCTGCTTTTGTGACAAACAAACTGCTTTAATTAATTTAGAATAATGCAATCCAGCTTGTGCTGTGTAATATCTCGTCTCAGAGAATATAAATTGCTGTATAGAAGCTGGTGGAGGTGTACATTTGGTCTTGATTCAGCTGGTTTGTTTCCGAGTCAGAGGAAACCAGAACCAGTCATCCACAATCCATTTAATAAGGATTATTCTGGTTTTTCCTTATTATGTTATGTTATATATCAACTATTAAAATGTTGGATGAAAGCATGGTCAAAGTTTAAAAAAATGAGGTCAGCATATGTGCAAATAATCCCTGTGGGCCAATAGCTGAGACTCTAGACTGGTCTAAACCAGCATTTTTTTTCCTATTCTTGGATCTATATGATGTAAAAGAGAGCTTACAACATTAATATGGTCATCTCAGGCACACAGCACTGAGCACAGAAACCCGATCCATCTCCTGTTCAAATGTTCTGTTTGTGAGGGGCAGCCAATCAGAAGAAAGCTCTCAAAAGGGAGCTAAAACAGCTTGTTTCAGACAACAGATGAACCAAGGGGCTGCACCAAGGTCCAGTATAAGATAAATACAAACTGTGAATCAAGCAAAGTCACCCTAGTCTAGGAATAAAAATACATATTTGGGAATAAACATAATAGGTTCCCTTTAAGACAAATTAACCACTGCGTATCTAATCTACTCTGCTGGGTTGGTGCTCTGTACCTTCACCAGGACGTTGAGCGTGCCAGGGCTGGTGCCATCGGGGCTGGACAGGAGATAGTTGAAGTCAATACAGTGAGTGTCGTTTTCCTTCATGACTGGCAGCTGAAACCTGGCCTTTTCTCCAGCATCATACTGAGAGACGTCAACATACATGTAGGAACCTGGACGCAAGGACAGAAACAAAAGAATTTAACCACAGTTGAAAAGCAAACATTGCAGCATTTTTAAATCTGACCAGATCAACAGCAGTGAATCAGCTGGATTTGTTTGCAGCTGCTTGTGCTTGTAAAAACACACACCTTCTGAAATTCAGTGCTTGAACAGACTAGCACACGTGCCCTCTGAGGAGCTAGTTAGTGCATAGACTCAATGAGTACTATGACTTCACAAAGAGTGGGCTGTATGCCCACAGCTTGTGTTACATGTAGCTACATGAGCATCCAACAGCTTCCGTGTACTTAAACAAGTTTAATAAATTCCACTGTTTTTCTATTTTTTCCTATTACAGAAGTTACCTTCTCTTCAGCAATCCTTTTAGACCATCGGGACTGTTTCTCAGCTAACCAAGAAAACAGAACAGAAAGTAACCAGTTTTGGGGCAAAAATTATTTGTCATATTGATGCCAGTGGCTGCAGTTTGCATAGGCACATTAAAAAACTTCATACGGCTTACAATAGAAGTGTTACATGCTGTATGTAAACAAAATTTTTGGGCTTGTGCCTACTTATATTCTATTCGTCTGCACAAAGTTTATTTCTATGTAGTTTTTGAAATCTTAGTATTTTTAAAATGCTGGAATAGAAATACTCAATGCAATTTACCATAGCCACGCCACCAAAAAAGTTTAATTTTCCAGGGATCCTGTGTAGTGCTGTCACTCAGCACTGGTTATAGGTTTACGACAATGGCTGCTCAACAGGTTAACGTCCCCGTAGCCCAAATCACACTCAGCGAATTTTGGTTTCACTGCCAAAATTCACCAGGAAGCAGAGAAAATGGCAGCAAAAGTGAACAAAGACCTGGAAGATGGATCAATGAAGATGGTTGGACCAGAGTAGCTCCAAAAAAAAAAAAAATAAAAAAAAAAAAAAAATATTACTAAAAAAAAAAAAAAAAAAAAGA
>VUQI01005174.1:32572-50641 GCA_015106735.1 Paratilapia polleni
AAAACATTTACCAAAAAAAAAAAAAAAAAAAATAAAAAAAAAGAAAAAAAAAAAAAAAAAAAAAAAAAAAAAGAAGAAGAAGAAAAAAATGCTTCCAGCAATTAACTCCCAGGGGATTCTGCAATAAGAAGAAAAATGTGTTTACCTCAATTAAATAATTCTTGTGTCTGCTAATAATGTGCAAGGTCCCAAGCTCAAGACTTGCCAGTTTCATAGGAGCCTGATTGGTGCAACTGCCATACTGGATTTTCTTGAGAGGTTTAAACATTCAGCCATAATGAATCATATTAAAAAGTTTAAAAAATGTTCACAGGCCATAGATTTTTTTCCCCCAGCCTTCAGCAGAATTGTAAAAATGATCTTTAGACCAAGCCTCACAAAAGCAGATGGATTTTATATTTTTCAAAACCATTTGCTGTGACATTTCACACATTGTAGTATTGTCAAAAAATGTATCATTTGAACACAGGAGGCACTACAATAGTGCCTCCTACTATAATATGTTTTTTTCTTTATCAGTGCTCTCAACATGATCAGATCAAGTTGACCTGGCAGCTGTGACCTGCAGAGCTGCTTGGCCGCCTCGTTGCTGCTTACAATAAATAAGAATTTATTGCATGTGCCTCTATCTTGCTACTATACTCTGTATGTGTTTGCTCTATAAAATTGTATAACTATTAATATAATTTTCAAAGTACATGTATATGCATGAGTTTGTGTCCAGATGGGTCATTATTGCCACCCTCTCCTCCATTCACAAGGACACAGCGAGAGAGAAACCTACTGCATGCTAATCACTTTCTAATCAGCTTCTGTGATTGGCTGCTTCGCTAATGAAATAATGGTGACTCATTTGCATAATAAAATAATTAGAAGGACTTGATAAAGGCTCAAGGGCAGAGAGAGAAACGAAGCCGCACACACTTGGTCACACACACTGACACATACAGACACGTGTACACAGAGAGAAACAGGACAGCCGCGGCCTTTTCTAAAAGATTGTTGAATGGCATCAGACAACATCTGCCACCGTCACTCAGAATCATTTTGTGGTGATTTGCATTGACCTCCACCTCCACGAGGTGAATCAGACAAAAGTGCTTTGACCAAAATTGTTTAAAAACACGTGTGCAGGCAGCCCCCAAGGGGGTCTCTAGCAAGGAAGAGGCCCATTTCTCAATTATTAGCTAAGATCAAGATTATTAGCTGGCAATGGCAAGAATATGAAACAATAGGCAGTTTGATTAGCTTTCGCTCTAATGTGATCTAACCGCTCAGCAGAATAGACGGTAATAAATCATATCTAACAGCTAAAGTCTGCTCAGATAAAAGTCTCACGGACATGTTTAAATCAAATGAAGGTCTGAGGTGTTTTGTTTTTTTTTTAATATATTCTCTAGATAATTCAGGAAATCTTGTTATGACAAAAGAAACCAAGAGAGGACTGATTATCAAATCAGTCAATACGACTGTCCTTGTACAAAATTCATCCTCAGCTGACTAAGAAGAATGTTTCTCAGGAACAGTGAAGGGTGGCCTTGATTTTATACAATAGTGTCAGTTCAATAAACAGCTAGAAACTGCTTCAGTTGTTATAAATGGCTACATGAAACAAAAAATAACTGTGTGTTCTGAAACTGTTCATGTCTCAACTAAATGTTTTAAGGATCTTCAATGCCACTGAACTTTGGGCTGTGTTGCCATTACTACAAAAGTCCTACAGACAGGTTTTGTTTGACTGAGAACTGCTGTTTAATCACATGGATGTCTGAATCTTACTGTAATACACAAAATCGCTGTTTGTTTGGCAGTCAAAAAAAAAAACAGATTATTATTATTATTTTTTTTTTTCCTGCACGATCAGAAGTTGAGCAACCAAAACTGGCACTTGGGTATGTCTTAGATATTATGATGTCATCATGTTGCCTAGCCACCTACCAACAGGGCAAAAAGACACATTTGCAGCATTTATGCGCCCTATAAAGCACAGTATCATTTTAATTTCATGACAGTAACATGTACTTATTTAGGGACTATATCAAAAGCTTATTGTTGGATAAATAACTGCATAAATGTACTTAAAGTAATGGGATTTCAAGCCATGTGAATTAATCCACCCTATAAAATCACCTTTTTTTAATGCATACCATTATATGCATTTTTGTCAGGTGCATGTTATTGAGATGTACATGTCAACCATACCACATGTAAATATGCAACCGTAATGAAAGTTAAGTTATTAAATCATCTTTTACTGTTCGATTGAGTAAAATCTTGCATACCAAATTTTCATTGCACTCTGTGGGGGTGAACAGTGTCTGGCTGATGAATGTAGTAGTCCTCTTAGTATTTAGACATGGATGGTTGACATGGTCCTTTAATCATACATAGATGTAGCTGCAGGAAAGGGTTTAGTTTGTACTAAGTTGCTCTAATAACTGGAACACATTCTAAAACTGTGGCTGTGAAGAACTGACGAATATTATAACCACAGGTAAAGGCAAAATAACAGTACAATAAATGGCATTGTTCAACCACAGGTGCAAAATTTAAGCTCTGTCACATCATACAGTATCATGTCAGGATCTATGTAAGGTCAGTTTTGCATGCAGAGTTCTGCATTCAAGGTATGCACTTTGTTTCTATCTTTTACCTCCTTTATATTTCAGTGGATCAGAGGACCATAACATTGCTACAGATCAGCTGGCCCTAACCATAAGCTGAAAAAAGAACAGCATAAATCTGCTCAGGAATGTGTAGGACTCATGAGCACAAGCAGTATCTCTACTGCCATCCACACTAAGACAAACAATAAGCATTCTTTTTCCAATGTACATACAACAAAAGTCTTGATTCTCCCTGTCTCTTTCTCACCACCATGTCTGTCTAGTATTTATCTGAAGAGCTCTGTTTCAGTCTGCAGGCAAAGATATTATCACCAGAGAGGAGATAATACAACATGAGTGAAAGAGGGTGAAACAGAGGGAAAGGGTATAAAGATATGAAGAGAACAAGACGAGACAAGCTCAAAAAGAAACAGAGAAATTAATATTGGGGGGAATCACACTAGGCCTATTTATTCACTGTATGATAAAGTAAACATTCAGGATGTTTTTTTTTTCTTTTGTTTCAGTTGCCTTGTCTTGTGTTTTTCTATTCCTGTGATTTTGTTACGGGTTTGAGAAGAGACTGTCCATTCTGCAAATGAAAATTATTATTTTCAAGGACAATAATTACATTTATATCATTAAAAGCCAATCCCAACCACCAGTAATCCTGTTTCCCTCCAAATCATTGCAATTTTGGCTTAGTCCAGTTAATAATTATGTTAGCTCACTCGCATTTATAATCATACGTGGCTTTGTGGCACATTTCATACCAGTGAATCACTACAATGTTTTGAGCGTGTGGCTCTAATGCGCCAGAAAAGCTGAAGAAGCAGAGGGGAAAGAAAAAGAGGAATTAACGCAAAAGTGGCAGCATGCTATGACAGTTAAACTGACTACACACAATCCTTTTATGTTATAATGTTATACACTGACCCTTTATAACATGCTCTTGATATTGCACTGTGGGCACATTATATTCCTGTTTGTTGTTTTTAATCTGTGTGTACTGTATAGCCCTGATGCTGACCACCTCAAGGACACTAATACAGTTGTACCTTATCATTTACTTTCTCTGTGTTCTCTACTTTTTTGTTCTCTCTCTGCCTCTTGTTCTCTCTCACCCTCTCTGAGAATAGGTGAAATTAGCCTGAAATGATACAAGGTGACATCAGAGAGGCTGACACACACACACACACACACACACACACACACACACACACACACACACACACACAAACGCTGGCTCGTCACGCTTCAGTGGCCCTTGCAGCGCAGCGCGACGCCATCAAAGCCAAGACCCATATACACACACCTCGCCTGTTAAACATACACAGTGGTACGCGCAATCGCACTCCCAAATACGCACAACTTGCGCAGCAACACACAGGCACGTGCACACCGTCACACACACAGGCCAACACTCATGCATGCACAAACTCAGAGCAGTAGTTTAATTGGAAGTGCTGAAGGCTGAAGAATTTCTCCTTCATCTCACAATGCTGTAATTGAATCTGAGACGTGTGTGTGTGTGTGTCTGTGTGTCTGTGTGTGTGTGTGTTCAGCTGATTCAGGAGTTTCCTTTGACAGTAACAGTAAAACAGAAATGTGTGTTTTTCCTTCTGTGAGGAGCAGGTCTGTCCTTCCATCCCTGACTATCTTCTCCCCTCAACCTGCTCCTTTCTTGGGGTTAACGCTGATATTCAGTTCAAATTCAAACCCAAGCAGTTTTCAAGCACCACATTATTTCCCACAAACTGATGATTTGGTCATACAGGTCCTTTGGTGAAAAGCAGCCACAACCTTCACAACTCCATGTTGATTTTTCATTGACCAACATGTGTGGACGGAATATATTTTTGGTGATAAAGTATAACCTACTGAGCCAAATGTTAATTTTGATTTGGTATTCTTTAAAACACTTTCTGTATTTTGAGTGCTTTTTGAGTAAAACTGTTATTACAGAGATTTTGCTGGTGAATGAGGCTCTTACTGCTAGGTTGTGAGACAAAGGAAGTTCAATTTGTTCCTGAAAACACTCCTCTGCTTGGACAAAAGCAAACAAAAAGAACTATCAGCACACAATGAGGCATGAACAACGTACTAATGACCTGCCATCACAGTATCACTGTTACACCGTACAATAGGAAAAGGAACAGAGCAACTCTTTTTTTTTTTTATATAGTTGCCCTTTATTAAGGAAATTATTTAGTTCCACATGGCAGCCTTATCATTAAAAAGGTTCAGTCTCAAATGGAAAATACTCTGCCCCCCTCTTTCCCGTGATGTTGCATCACATTGTCTGGAAAAGGTTTTATTATTGCCTTGTGGCGAGCAAGTACACGCTTCATATGAATTAAAGGATGTCAAGTCTAATCTCAGCATGTGTATATGTGTATATGATAGAGTGTTGTTTGGCCAGCACCTAATGACTTGAGATTTTTCCTCGAAAGTAAACTTAATTGTTGACCAACTTATTGCTCTTTTTTAACCAATGCCAAACAATTAGTGTTTAACTTTTTTAAAATTTTCTCTTTTATTTGAAGGTGTTTGCTTTTACCTTCTGAAAATATTTGCTGGCATTCTTCTGTGACAATAATGATTATGTTTTGAACTGTTGGTCAGACATTTTTCAGTCTTTTTGGGCTCTTTAATATTAAGTGATTAATCAAAGAACAGCCCTGCAGCATACTCACATGTAAGAAGCAGGAGCAAATAATGTCTTCTTGATTATTCATGCAATCATTTGAGCACTAGAGGATTTTCATTACAGATTATTAAACTGCTTTTTTTTCAATCAACAGGTTCATTATTAAGTCTGAGATGCCATAAAATAATGAAAAATACTCATCGCAATTTCTCAGAAGGCATGGTATCTTAATACATGCAATCCAACAGGGTGGCTGTGGCTCAGGAGGTAGAGCGAGTTGTCTACTAATTGGAAGGTCAGTGGTTCGATCCCTGGCTCCCCTAGTCTGCATGCCAAAGTGTCCTTGAACCCCACGTTGCCCCCAATGCATTCATCGGAGTGTGTGTGAAGCACTTAAGTGTAGATAAAAGTGCTGTATGAATGTACGTGTGACTGGGTGAATGTGGCATGTAGTTAAAGCGCTTTGAGTACACAAAACTGAGTAGAAAAGCGCTATATAAGTACCAGTCCATTTACCAATATTGCCTGACCAATATTTCAAAACCTAAGCTGCTTTCACATATGCACTTCAGCTGGATTTTTTTAAAGACATCACCTGACAGAGGTTCAAGTGAGAATGCAAATGTTGTATCGAACATTAAACAGTTCTTAACCTTCTAGTATAGTCTGTATGATGTCTGACTACAGAGATTGGTACATTCGGAGCTAGTAAGTGGTCATTTCCTCCCTCCTGCATGCTCTAATCAGGCACCACCCTTGCTTAAACCACAGTGTACTTCCAATAAAGAGAATGTCCCTGTTGTGAGTTATCTCCTGCTTTGTGCTGCATGTGAGAATGGAAAACTCCTGAAAATGTTCCAATCTGATTCCCCAGAGAATTTTCAGCTTTAGGTTTGAATCCCTCATGATAGCAACATAATTAAACTACCTAAAAGATCCTTAGGTTGACAGTCAACATGACACCTACAAGTACATCACACTTCTGTGGGAATATCTCCTCCCTGCTTCTTTATTTTTTCTTTGTCTGAGCAGTACAGTATGTGTCAGTGTGTGTGTGTGTGTGTGTGTGTGTGTGTGTGTGTGTACATCTAGCTGTTAGTGCTGTTACCTGGGGTCAAAATCTTCCATAGACACTATCTTTATGATATCCACCTCTCTCCTGGCTCTCTCACTCTCTCCGTCTTAGGCTCTGTGTCTATCTCAGCATCGTTAATCTCTATTCCTATTCAAATGCTGACATTTAAAGCAACTTCACATGCTGACGGACTGGCTGACTGGCTGGCAGATAAGGCAGGAGAAGAGAGGACAGCAGAGGAGGAGGAGATGATAGAGAGATGGAGCGGAGAGCTTGTTCACCAGGAAATTTGGGAAATCCTCCTCACCTCCTTTTTACCTCCCTCCCTCTTCACGCCTCCCTTTCTGAGAATGAGTTCACTCATAAGCCCTGAAGAGAGTCAGCTTTCACTCGTTCTCAGGAAAGCTAACCCACCCCCTCCTTTTTGTGTGTTTGTTCACCCATTTACCTCTCCCCACACCCACTACTCCATTTACTGTCTCCCTGTCCACCCCTTTCTTTCTGTCTCTTTCTGGCAGTCTTTTGTACACGAGGTTCCCATTTAACAATTGACTAAAAAATATAGTGTTTTGGGAACACTGACACACTTCAGCTTTTTGTCAAACATGACCGGTCAACTCTTCTTTTCTCTTTTGCAGCAACAGAAAGTTAACGGAAGCCAACAGAGAAGTTTTATGGCTGGCAATTAAGTGCTAAGATGACTCTAGACATTGGTATCCTATAATGTCACAAAGAAACTAACCCATAAACCATCCCCACATTCAGATCTCATGTGAGTGTGTGTCAGTCTGAATGAGTCAGGGGGGAGTCATTACTGAACCTTTAGTCTGCACTGAACTCCGATTAGACCTTAAAGTACAGCGGGAAGTTTTTCTATTGAGTAAAATCCCCACACAAGTCTCAACTGGCTCCTTCTCTCCACCCTTCACCACACACTTGACCTCAAACATGCTGACTGGCTGATTCACTGTAAACACTAAGCCTGCATAAACTTTAACCAAATTATGACTGAAAGTGGGAAAAATTCAGGAAGCAATTAATAATTTATTGCAGCTCTCCACGCCAAGTATCTAAACATGATGCGAGTGATCTGTAATTCATAAGATGTGAGGACTGCTAGGTTTTACTATACAACTCAGTGACGCTTTTCAGTGAGATTAAGGCTAGATGGGCACTTCCCATTGAGTTATACAAAAGGAGACTGAAATGAAAAAGGATCAATACAGGACAGAATGGGGTCAGAATGATTGCTGGCAGTCGGTGGGCTTCATTTGGGTGGAGCGCAAGCAGCTCTGCACCTGTATATACCCACATGCCACCGGAGCCAGCGAAGCTTCTTTACACTGTGCTGCTAAACTATTCATCACATTACCTGATAGCTAACTGATAAACTACCAGGAGAATACAATCAAATAATGCTTTATCCATTGCAGGTGATTTGAATGGCCCAATCACAGGGGCAGGCAGGAGGCAGTTTGTTTTTGAGCCAATCAGGGCACAGCTGAGGTTTTGGACTGGAAAGCAGGTCTGGTGTGGACGAGATAAGAGCAGAACAAACACACATTAAACACCAACCCCCACAGACACGCACGCACATATGCACACACTCCAACAGGCACAGAAGATAACTAAACCCAGATGGTGAAGGAAATTTAGTAAAAACAAAAGCGAAGTGCAGGGATAAAAGACTGTCGAGGAAGGGAAGAGGCAAAGAAGTGGACAAGTAGGAAGAGAAGGAAACTCAACTGTGAGTTGGAAATAAAAAAAAAAATAAGGAAGAAAGAAACACCCAGAGCTATAAGCAGGTTAATCTAAAGCAGCTAGCTTAGCAAGTCAGCACAGAGGCTGGTGACACACTGAACTGCCTGGCTGACTTCCCCAATTGTCCAGCAAGCTGGTTCAAATGCTGGCTGACTGATTTACTGACTGACTGACTGGCGGGTCGGATTTAGTCTATCCTTCGTTTGTGCAGCAGAAGCACTTCTGTTGTTCAGCCTGTCGGACAAAAAGCAGTTTTCCCCACGACACACAAAGAACAACCTGAAACAGCACTAATACTGGAGAGACTAGCAGAGACGGAGAGGGAGAAAAAAGACAGAGACAAACAAATAAACACACATAAAAAAAAGCCTCTAAAACATACAGCTTCAAAGGAGAAAAAAGTGCCTAAAATAACAATTGGAAAATGTTTCTGGGACTTCTGAAACCAATAAAAATCAAATATGAAAAAAAAAAAATCTCATATAGAAAAAAATAATGTGTCAAAGAATCTCTTTTATCTGTGGTTGTGACACAGTTCTGTCGAACAACAAAAGATACCTAACGATAGCATTTACTGTCCTGGAGGAAATTTACTTTTCAGTGCCAGCACAGAGAAAGAGCACATTACACAGCAGTGGAAACCATAGAGACCCGAACAAAGAGAAAACATACAAGTGGGAATAACATGCTAACGGGCCAGACAACTACCAAAGCACCTACTTCTGAGACTAAAACACATTTTACACATTTCTGTTAGTGTGTCAGGATGGCTGTGCTGAGGCTAAAAACTGATATGTGTGAATGATAACAGGACCACAGCTGTATGCCACAACTGCCAAAACCATGTGTATACATGTAAAACAACATAGACTAATATTTACAACATAGTTAGCACAGTGGTCAGTATGTTTGCTTCCAAAGACAAGTGTATATTAAAGGGTAATTCTGTTTAACACAGCCTGAGAGTTATTTTGTCATTCTTGTCATCATTGCTATCTGCAATAGCAACACTGCCCTCATAAAGATTATCTCTGTCTCCTGGTTAGACAACAACAAAGATCAGATACAGAAACTTGATAAGATCAACAGAGATACAGGCTTTGGACCAACATATTAGGAAAAAAAGATAAACTGTAAAGGTATGTAATCTGTCCTTGGTACACACAAGTGAACATTTAAAGAGCAAGTATATGGTTCAAATACAACCTGTAATATTTGAAGCAGTTGTGTGCACAGTTTAACAAGAATGTCAGGTTCACACAGTGTTGATGTCCATCTTCTAAATAAAATGTTTGCTAGTTTACACTCTTTTAGATCAGCTGTGACTCGAGGATACCTGTGCCGAACGGGGTTTTACCACAGCCAATCAAAAACAGCTTCCTGCCTTAAACAAAACCCTGTCCAGCCCTAAACATAGGGTGTTTTCACCCCTGTGCTGTTTAGTCTGTTTATACTGAACTCTGGTTCGTTTTCCCCTTGATGTGTTTGCAGATGTGAGCGCGGTAATCGCACTCAGGTGTGGACCAAAACAACCGCACCAAGACCCTTTGGAGGAGGTGGTCTGGTTCCAGTTGAATTCCAGAGGGGTTCATTTATGGTGAGAAAGTGATCTGACCTTGATCCGACCCAGCTACCAGGTGGGTTGCAAGTTTGAGCTAAACGCCTTCTCATACCCAGTACCACAGATGGACAGAGTAAACAAACTGTAGCAACTATCTATAAAGTGAATGTCAATTGTCCATCTTATCCATTGGTCCAGAACACAGCATCTTCTTCCTGTATTTAATTTTGTTGCTCCCAACCCAAATCTGGCCAATAAGCAGACTGAACATTATCACGTGGTTTGTAACGACGCATTTTGGTTTGCTTGGAGTTACGTATGGAGTTTTCTCTGCGTGTAAAAGCTACAAGTTTACAAACTCATCAACTGATTCAGACCAGAGGAAACTAACTATAGGTGTGAAAACAACCTTAGACTTTGTGGTTCACCTTTGACACATGCTGATTTTGTGTGCACAACCAAAATAACTGATTTAAGCTACTCTGACTTTAAACCTTTCAGAATAATTACCTTGTATTTGTTGTTTAACTGAACTTTATAATTGTAATGTACATTCACAATTCTCAGTAACTATGTTTGTGAGCATGCTTGGATTATTCAGAAAATTTCACCAAGATCAAGATCACTCTTGCAAAAGTAAAAAAAAAAAAAAAATCGCTGCAGTGACAAGAATGAAAACAATCCTAAAGATTATTTAAGATATTAAGCAAAACTTGACGGTCCTTCAGGAAATCTCTAACTTGAGTTTATTGTGGGATTAACTCGAGTAAGAAGGTGTATATGGAAATCAGTTACGATAACTCCATAAATGATACCCAAGCCTAAAATAATAAGACCACAATTGTAGTAAACCAGATTTTTAAAAATGAATATTTCAATATTTCAAACAGCTACTCTTCAAAGGAGAAAAGGTGAAACAACAGGAACCTGAACACACTATAACTTTTCCTCTCTCTCTCTCTCTTTTCCCCTCCATCTTTCATAAACATACAATCACAATCACAGGCTGAGGAGAGCATGAATGTGTATGAATATGAGTGTGTATGTTTTCACCTTCAGCTGTAAAATGTGGTCAAACATCACTTAGGGGCTGAAAAAATAATGACTGAAAAAAGAAAGAGTGAGAGTGACAGTGACAGAGAGAGAGAGAGAGAGAGAGAGAGGGCAAAATGCATGCTACAGAGACCTCCACTTCTCCTAAGGGTTCACAGCATGTGTGTGTGTGTGTGTGTGTGTGTGTGTGTGTGTGCGTGTGTGTGTGTGCGTGTGTGTGTGTGTTAAATGAGTTTTGGGAGTTGTCGTCTCTTTACGAGAGCTGTAACTGGCCCGAGGACAGCTGTTATTACACTTCACAACAGGGAAATACTGTAGTGTGTGTGAGAGAGCGAGAGAGAGAGAGAGACAGAGAGAGAGAGAGAGTAGTTTTTAGAGAAAGACATGGAGAAACATTATCGGTCATGTACTTTGTACATGGCAATGATAAGAGAATGAAAGATGAGCCATATTTGGAAGCCATTTGGAAGAATATATACATTCACCTTGATTTAAGTGCTCACTAGAGTCTAGTTATGCAAAACCTTATGTTTCTGTCGGTGTGTGTATGTGTGATTATGTGTGTCCTGGAGCAAAGGAGTGGCTCCTGGGAGGGAGAGGCCCGTTACCTATGTGGGAGTGGTCTTTTAATTGATGCATGTGTGTGTGCATGTCTGTGTGTGTGCGCGCCGTGTGTGTCCACTGTTAAATGACAAAGCTCTAAGCAGCAAATGAGTCCAACCAGTTTCTGACTCATATTCAGGTTACAGAGCACTGCCGCAGGCTTACTCAGGCTTAGGCATGCATACACACACACACACACACACACACACAAACTCATGTACACACTCTTAGACACCAGACACCATTGTTAAATGTGTTCCTCCTCTAGTTTCTTTATCTCTGTCTGTGTTTATGGAGGTCAATGGACAAATAAATGGGCTGGGTTAAGGCTTTGCGGTCAGACTGACTATTGAAGTCTTGCTGGTTTCAATCTTTGTATATACATACACACACAGTACTAGACAAAAAAGATGACTGAACACCATGACCTCTGGTTCACTGGGACCTGCCAGTTTTTCTTGAGAAAAAATGGAAGGCCTTGAATATCAGGGCAGAGATTGGACTTTAACACACAAAACAAATTCAAATCTAATCCATAAATTCAACTATGAGAAAAAAAATACAAATCAGAATCACATCCATTAAAAACAACACAAAGCTGTAAGCCTGCATTCACAATGCAAAACTGCTGGCATGTTATCTATAAAAAAAAAAAAAAAATCATTGTCTCTCACGCCTCTCAAAGACATTATTATTAAACAAGGCCATTCAGATAAAGAACTAGCAGAACCAGATGTAACCAGTGAGTCAAATGCTAAAATAGTTGCGAAACACCTTGTAAATCCACTTATACTAACATTTTTTCTAAACACAGGGTCCCAGGACATGTTTTGCACGCTGCACAGCCCTTGAGGCAAATCTCTAAGTTTTGACATTGTGCCTATATGAATGAACCTGACTTCACTTGACTACAACAGACTCATATTGAGAAAAGGACTGCCTGCACAGTTAGTAGATATACTTGTATCCTGTCAGTGTTGTACAGATATCACCACCACTTTTACTACAACTGACAGCAAACGCTGTCTTTTGTAAGCAGAAAATGTTCCCTGACCTTGACAGAAAGCCTGACCATTGATTTGGGGACAGCAGCGCGTGAATGACTCTCTGCCAGCTTTCAGAAAATGGTGACGTAAAATGTCAAATAAAAAGTGATTTTTGAGTCGGTTAAAAAAAAAAAAAAATAATAATAATAATCTGAGCTACAAGGATTCTGCATGACCTTGAATGCATTTAATGCACTGTAAAATATTGACTATTTGTAAACAGTACAAGTTAATGCAGAACTGAACTGAAGGGTCCCAATGACTGTCACTAAATAGCTGAAAGAGAAGCTGCCAAATTTTTAAGAAATGCCAAAAAGATGAAAGAAGAAAATATTCCATCAAGAATCTCGGCCAAGTAGCTGACCCCATAACGTCCATTTTGTGGTAAGTATGTGTGTGTGTGTGTGTGTGTGTGTGTGTGTGTACATTTTGAGGGGATGTGGTTTCTTGCTCCAGGGCATCACACCCTGTTTTATCAAGCATGGACTCACTCTAAGATGGACCCTTTAATATCAAAGTCATGGGAGGAGACATGTAAGTGGGCATCAGCGAAGCATACATGCCCATCCCCAAGGCCTAAGACCTAGACACAATGATGCAAAGGCTACACAACAATCAGTGCATAATGTACTCTTCATAATAACATTGACTAATTCCTTAACATTTACTTATGCACCACAGGAAGCCTATACTCTAACAAGACTAGGCTACATTCCTGTCACGTTCCTTCCCAGCAGAAATTAATAGAAGACTCTGATTCCACAGTTTCTTCTATAAATGTGAGCTTTGACTGAAACATGTTGGCGCAGGGGTATCAATTTAAACGAAGACTGTAATACTCTATTGACCCTTATGGGTATATTTATTTTCATATGCACACCTATAGGCAAGCCAGAGTTCAATATTAAGTACAGACCTGGATGCCTGTAGCCATTAATGAATTACAAATTTACTTAAAGATAATTAAACAATAGTAAAATATAGCAAAGTATCAAACAGATTATGTAGTCATTGATTAAGATTTCCTTTTGTTTCCAAGGTTAAAAATGAATTTACATTTCATATCATCCCTGTTTTCAGACTGAAAGGATTATACATGTTCATTTAAAAAATGTCTGAGATGCAAAAGAGCACCTTTGAGACTGAAACAATATTCTTTTGATTTGCAGGATGGCAGCGTGCACCACTGCAAATTATCTCCAGGAGACAAGATCACCTGCTGTAGTCCAAGCAGTGGAGTTGGAGCCTGTCAGATCGCAAGATGAGAGGCTCATTGGAGAGGCAGCTGAATGACGTCGAGGACCTCCGCCACAGCGACCTGGCCAGCATGCAGTCATTGATACATAAGACTCAGTGGGACATAACTAGTAAGTGTGTAGCTACTGGACTTTCAAAATAAGAGAAAGTCTACTTTTCAGTCAGTTGTGGATGGCTGAAAAAAAAATTTCTAAAATGTGTCGCCAAATATACGTTGGCAGCCATTAATAACACTGAAGTCTGGGAAACACTGACATTGTTAAGTAAGCACTAATTATGGACAAAGATCTACTCCAGTTGGAACGAGGGTCTGTAGCTGCATATGATCATCCATGTGTGAGTGTTGCCCTGCATCTTTTAAACTTTCCCACAACACTGTCCTTTTTCTACTTCCCCTCTGTCACACATATAAGCTTTCTTTCTTTTGTTTAATATACATGCACACACATTCACAGACTCTCCTTCCCTTTGTGGCACGTACACCCCAATCTGTGCCAAGTAATTAATGCTGTTTGTGTTAGTTCTGAGAACAGTTTGGAACCTTGATAATGGAAAACAAGTGCAGACTGGCCGCATTTTCCCTTATACATCCATCTATATCTTTCCATCCTTCACCTCCCCCCCTCACTTTCCTTCACCTCCTCCCTCCACGTCAGGGCCATCGCTCATGGCAGCAAGACAGAAAATGTTGGTTCTTCTCTTGTTTGTCACACAAGGAAACCATTGGTTGTTATACAACCACCCAACAATCATGGCTCTGTTTGGTTGTTAACTTGTGTCTGAGCTGAACACACATGCACACACACACCCGCACACACACACACACCCCCAAACAAACT
Organism: Paratilapia polleni; assembly: GCA_015106735.1. Classification (NCBI taxonomy): domain Eukaryota; kingdom Metazoa; phylum Chordata; class Actinopteri; order Cichliformes; family Cichlidae; genus Paratilapia; species Paratilapia polleni. The sequence goes on from VUQI01005174.1 coordinate 47,024, forward strand.
CGGTCACACTCCCTTTTTGTGAAGCAAACACGCAGTGCAGTCTTTTTCTTGCTCATGTTAATGTAAGTAATCAAAGTGGACAAGGGGCTTTGTAATGCTGAGAGAGCAAGAGAGAGAGAGAGAGAGAGAGAGAGCAAGAGAAGGGGAGAGAGCGCGAGGGGGTCATCTCCTTTAACTGTCCAGTCCTCTCTGCCTCCTGTCCTGCAGGCAAGAGGGAGGAAGAGGAGATGGTGAAACTGATAGCGACACACACAGAAGAAAGAAACATAGACGTGATGAAAGAGAGGATCAAACTTGTATCCCACTTTTCCAGCATTACCCGCCCACTCTGTCTCCAAACTGGAATTACGCAATCACAAAATTTTTGTTCCAGAATAAACAAATCCCCCGGTGATGCACAATGTGTACCCTTTGCTGATCATTTACAACATGAAATCCCTGAGATGGACTGTAATTTTCCCAAATCACTGCACAACATTAGTGCAAAAAGCATCAACTAGCAGACTGCTGCAGCTCTGTCCTTTGATTCACCGTGAATCCACATCCACCAGTAAAACATACAGAATGTGTTTTTAAAATACACATAAACACATATTTAAAGAATAATTGGATGGGATAGTGTTTTTGGCAGGTGAGCTAGACTGATCTGGCTGTTGGTTTTGGACGTCTCTTCTTACCATTTCTGCAGTTTCAATAGAAAAATAAGCAACCAGAAAACGTATGATTGTGTGCGTGAGCGTTCGGGTGTTATTATGCCATGCCCACAGGAGCAAAGATCCATACAATCAGGCCTTAAAATGTGTGCATGTGTGCTGCCACATGTCTTTGTCAATGTGCGCATTTGATGTTAAGCCAAGGGCGTTGTGTAAAATTCACTCAAACAAACAACTTGACGAGTAAAAAAAAAAAAAGCTTCCTTGGACCAAATGTGTAGCCATGGGCAATGTGGCTATGTGGAGTGCATGCATGTGTGTCTACGTGTGTGTGTGTCTGTGTGTGTGTGTGTGTGTGTGTTGGCCTGAGGCGGGGTGTGTGTGCGTGTGTGGAGTGGATTGCTTCATGCCTGGACGGACATGAAAGGTAGAAAGACAGAGCGAGAGCATGCCCACACACATGCACAGACTGCAAACAGGAAAAGCCTTTTGCCATAGTTATGGATGTATGAAAAAAAAAAAAAAACAGACAATTGAATGCGCCCATCTCCTTTTCAGTCCAAACCCAAAGGATGCAGACACACAAACACACATGGTGATTGTGAATAGAGCGGGTTTTTTGGTATCTTCTAAGGCGAAGGAGGTGAAAGTAGAGGATTATTCATATTTTACCCCTTTGGGTTTATGCTGTTGCTTTGTGGGGGATAAGAACAAAAAGAAATGTTTTCTTTTTTTAACTTTATTTAGCATGAGTTCATTATAATTTATTTTTAGGCCAAAGATGGGAATATCCTGTTTGACCTAATTCATGATCTTAACACTGTGGTACTATTTATAGGATCAATGAAAAGTAATGACAAATAAGGTAACAAAAAAAATGTATAATTTACAAATGTAATCATTAAGTCCCCAGAGTCAAAGAAGATTTCTTTAGACTGATGTTTTGGTATCCCAGAAACAGCAAACTCTCACACATAAGAAGCAAAAAATGGCAAATATCTGAATGTTTGATTAATGAATGACTGAAATGGTTAGAAAGATTAGATTTACTCAGTTAGGTCTATTTCTCATAGCCTGTGATTATACTTTTTCCACCATCAGCAGAGTCGTTAATGGTAACAAGTATCAACTTTAAACTAAAAGTAGCCAGTTAGCTGCCCTTCCAAAGCACACCAACAGTTGCTGTGTATCTCCTCACGCTGATCTTTAGAATATTAAATGGGCAAATCTGTCTGTAACAGCAGAAAGACTGAATTGAGCACATTCCTCCATGCAGTCTGGGGCTGATTTCATTATAGATAAATCAAATTCATCTATTCAATCTCTCTTTCTTTCTATCTGTCGGTCCCTTTCCATTTCTCTCCCTTTCTTTCCCTCTATGTGTTTCTTTTCCCAATTTTAGCTCCCTCTCCTTTTTAGAGCCTTCCCATTACTTTTTACTCTGTCTGTCTTTCTCAATTTCTGTCACTCCCTGTATCAGTCTTGTTATCTGTGTAATATAATAAGTATGCGCACAGATGAGGAGGAGGAAAGAGAGAAGAGACGAGAGTAAAAAGTAGTGGAGAGAAACCGGGTGGGGGGGGGAAAGAGGAGAACAGGAAAAAAAGAAGTGCCGTGTTAAAAAGCTGAGTCCACCAGAGCAGTCACAACAAATTCATCTCTCTCTCTCTCTCTTTCTCTCCATTCTTTCTTTCTCTCTCTTGCTCTTTGATACAAGCTGGCCTCGGTAATACAATAAAGAAGTTGGCTCAGCTCTGTGCGTCTGCATGCATGAGTGTGTATATGTGTGTGTGTGTAAGGTAGATGACACCTCTTACTCCCTACTCTCTGTCTCATCATTGCAGCTGTTCCACAGAGGTGTGTTTCAATATATCACCCTGTCACACACACACATACACACAGACATGGTCCCTGCTTAATAAGCGGTATTCAGAGCTCCTGGGTTTATAGAAGCTGAAACTGCACTCCTGCACAAAACTGAAGCCTTTCTGACTTTCCTTCAGTACACATTCATTTCTCTCTTTATGCCTTTCCTTTTGCTTATTCATTCTTTCTTTTGTCTCCATTTCTTCCACTTGCTTTTATTTCCCTTTTGGCTCCTTTTCCTCATATTTGTAGTTTTGTTCTTATTAATTTAATCTCTTTCTTTAGTACTTCATTTCTTACCTTGATATTTCTTTATTTCACTGAGGCAAACAGATATTAGTCTTTTGATATATCAATGGCTCATTCAATGATCAACCCTCCATAACCATCCAGTAGTTTTCAAGGCTACTGATTAAAGCCAGTTTAATTCAGCTTAAATATATAAAGGATTTGTGTGTAATTCAACAGAAATAAGATAGATAGATAAGATATAGATATACAGCTCTGGAAAAAATTAAGAGACCACTGCAAAGTCGTTAAGTTTTCTTCCAGGATAACCTTGTACGTGGCTTGATTCATGTGAAGAGCCAGGCTGAAGTTTGCAAAAGTCCATAAGGATTGGACCATAGCGGACTGGAGTAAAGTCATCTTCTCTGATGAGTCTAATTTCCAGCTTTGTCCAACACCTGGTCGTCTAATGGTTTGACGGAGACCTGGAGACCTGTGAAATTTGCTGGAGAATCTGGGGATGCTTCAGTAAGGCTGGAGTCGGGCAGTTTCGTCTTTGCAAAGGACGCATGAATCAAGCCACGTACAAGGTTATCCTGGAAGAAAACTTGCTGCCTTCTGCTCTGACAATGTTCCCCAACTCTGAGGATTGGTTTTTCCAGCAGGACAATGCTCCATGCCACACAGCTAGGTCGATCAAGGTGTGGATGAAGGATCACCAGATCAAGATCTTGTCATGGCCAGCCCAATCTCCAGACCTGAACCCCATTGAAAACCTCTGGAATGTGATCAAGAGGAAGATGGATGGTCACAAGCCATCAAACAAAGCTGAGCTGCTTGAATTCTTGCACCAGGAATGGCATAAAGTCAC
>VUQI01005177.1:20095-51229 GCA_015106735.1 Paratilapia polleni
GGGGGTAAATATGGTCCAAGAGCACAAAATCTTACAGTGACACAACTACACACATTCAAAGTTGAACTGGCTTACTAGCAGAGACAGAGACAGGCATGCACGGCATTGTACTGTAACACCCACACATATACACACAACAGTCAAGGGCACACCAAGGTGCTAGAAAATTCTTTGACTGCAAGTCTCTTTTTGCTTCCCGTGAAGCTGATTGCCTCTGAACATATGCTTGCTGACTTGGTCCAAGGATAGAGACACTAGCTAAGAATAGAACATTTTCTAGGTATTTATCTTGGCAAAACACACAGGAAAAGAGATGACCAACTTTTCATCCCTAGTGACACTGTGGCCTTGTGGTACATTAATTCCCACCTACTTTACTTGGCCATCAGACATATAAGAAGGCATGAGCACAGAGAGCAACAGGCACAAACAATCTCATCTGAAAACCGCCTGTTGCTAAATCTTCTTTAACTCTTTCCACAGAGACTGCTTTCTCTGCATGAAATAAAAAGTATTTCATTTTGGAATTTTCCCACTCCAAAAACTGAACATAATTCCACCTAAAAGCTTGCAAAATGAGAGGAATTAACGTCATAACATTTGGTAGCACTCAGTAACATATCAGCAAGTACATGGTTTCCACGTCCCTTAATGTAGCCACATAAACAACCTTTTTGTATTTATTAAAAATATTAGCTAAAACAGTCCTATGAAAGCCACAAGCAGCCCAGTGGTAGCCACTGTTTGAAACAAAGGTAGCAGTTAAAATATTCTTTGGGATTGAGCAGGAGGCTAATCTGTTATGTCAGATAGTTTGTTATGTAGAAGCATCGGGGAAGTACTCCTTGGAAATGTTGAGAAAGGGCAGGGAATTTTAAAAAAAATACTCAGCAGGTGACTGGATCACAATTAAAACGTGCCTGTAGCTGCGACCTTATTGCTTCAAGATTATTGCTGATTAAATTGGATTCCCTTGCGATCACCAACCTCACTGTATTTCAGCTGTCTCGTAAGGTAAGCATTACAAACATTTGTGCTGTACTTGAAGGAGACAAATGACTACCTGCTAGATGTTACTTTGCCAGTAACCTGAGTTAGCTGACCATCTACAACAAACATAACTTCATATGTACATGGAAATACTGTTTCTATGTCTAGGGCACAACTGAATGACTTTACTATAAAAACAGATATATCAGGTAGGGTATATAAATGTTTACAAATGGTTACATGCTTTTGGCACTGCAACACATCAGGCACTTATTTTTGAATGAAAACTATTTACGTATATTACAAACTGAATTTACAAAGTGCAAATGTAATGTTAGAGCATATGAGGAAACACATGATAGTAGTAAATCTCCTTTTTCTGTTTTCCTTCTTTATGCTAAGCTAACTGTTGGTAATAGTATTTACCAGGCAGACATGTCAGTGTTATTCACCTTCTTTTCTACTTCTTGGCAAGAAGCCCAGTCAGCGCTGAACTATTCATTAAAAACAATATATAACAGGACAAATAACTGGAATTTGTTTGCTTCCGTTAAATTATAATCATACTATTATAAATTTCCAGTGCTTTTCAACATACTGCATTACTAATGCTACAGTATATCTGCTGTCAGAGCTAGCAGATCACAGAACAATTTATTTTTTTTATTCATGGTCATTATGTCAAAAAGTCTAAAAATATTTTTCTCACAATTTTGGATTTTTGATAAAACCCGCATCAGTGTTACTTCATCAGGAAGTCACGCAGGCTCCAAAGGTAAAACACTTTACATTACATTCAAAAATAATATGTATAGTATATAGTGTACTTACAGCTGTATCTAACAATCCAGCAGCCAGCAAGAAGACCCAGGAGGGCGGAGTAGGTGGTGGGCATTTGTCCTTCTGGCACCACGACGTGGCTCACTGGAAAAAGAAAACAGACACATACAGAAGGCAAAATGAAAAGGAACACTCTGGTCCACATTTTGACAGTGATACAATTTCTGGTCATTTTGCCTCTGTACACCAGAACAACGGATTTGAAAAGAAGCAATCAAGATGCGACTGATGTGTAGACTTTGCGCTTTAATTCAAGGGCTTTATAATATTGCAATAATAAATGTTTGGCAGTTACAAACTTTATATATCCAGCTCTTTGCCTTAGTGTCTTAAGCCAAAGAACGTTCCAGGTTTTGGGTTGCTCTTGCAGTATGTTCTGGGACATTGTCCAACTACACTGTGAAGCACTTTTCTATCAGTTTTGCAGCTTAAAACTGAATATGAGCATAAAATACAGCTTTATACACTTCAAAATCCATACTACTGCTTCTACCAGCAGTCACATCATGAATAAGCACCAGTAACCAATTTCCATTGGCAGCCATACAGTGAACACCCATGACATAACACAGCTTCCACCATGTCTGACAGATGATGCAATATGCTTCAGATCATGAGCTCTCCCTTTATTTCTCCATACTCTTCTCTTCCCATCATTCTGGTACAAGTTAATCTTGGTTTCATCTGTCGGGTGAATCTTGTTCTTGAAATGTGAAGGTTATTTTTAGCTTTTTTGAAACAAATCTAATCTGTCCTTTTTATTCTTGCATGTTACCATGGATCATAATCTCTGAGGTAAACCCTGTTTTTATATTCAAGAAGGCATCTCTTGATTGAAGACTTTAACAGTGGCCATGTTTCTATAGAGCCTCAGATTATAATCTGTTTCAAACCCCAAACTGATTAAAAACGCTCTTGATAAACATCTTAGAATAAACAGGCCCAAACTGAATTAAAATTTCAAAATGTTTTTAGTGATGTGGAATAAATATTTTCATAACCAAATCCAAAAAAGATTATATTTACCATGCAAATAAACTAGCCTGATTACCTTCTGGCTCAATTTTTACTGCATGTGACCTCTGGCTTGATGTAAATGCCTATGCCTTATTTACTAAAAAAATAAGCCTCAACAGTATTCTGCTGAGAGTTCTGTTTTAATCCAAAATCTTAATAAAAATAAAAATAAAATAAAATAAAATAAAAATCAAGACTAAAATAATAATGATTTTTTTGTGCTGAACAGACCATAGATATCTTTGGGGAGCTGATCAAAAACCCGTCAAAGAGATGACGACATATTCAGACAGGTGACATATTCAGGACATAGTTATCACTATTTTGTGTGTCACACTATTACCATTAAATGCATCAAGGTCTTTAAACACCAGTCCATATTAAATCATATTCCATTTAAAGAGATGACACAAAATCTTCAGTCAGAAGCATTTCAAACAGAATGAAAAAAATGTGCAGATGTAGATGTTGTTAAATGTTTTTTCTTTTCCAAAGTCAGGATAGTGAAATTATCCACTTTATTTGTCTTCCACGGTGAGACTTTGTAAGAAAACTAAAGTAAGGCCCCAAATATGTCTAATATAAAATATGTGATCATTTTGACAGATTATTTAAAAGCAATACATCCCATGTACCTGGACACTTGACTGTCAGCATGTTCCTCTGGAGAAACAGAGTTCTAGCAGTGCAGTTGTAAGCTTAGGCTGCATGATGCATCAATATGAAGATATAAAGAGAGAAAAAAAAAGAAAAGTCTATAGAGTGATTATCTTTAGCAATACAGTGTCCTCCATCAGAATTGTTTGAATAGCCACAACACAAACACTGATAATAGCATTTAAGACCATCTCAAAGCACAGCTTTGTGATGATGGATAATGTGGGGTACTCTGTCAGACAATATCTACATCTTTTCAAAATTTGACATTCACACCTACTTCACACACTGGACAACTGTGTGGAGACGAGAGCAGAGCCATAGTTCAAGTTTCTCTTGTTTGCTTTTTTACACATTTATTCTGTCAGTTTTCACGAGTTCAGCACTATGAATGCCTTTAAGGAAAGAATGTCTGAAAATGTGCACAATTATTAACATTTGTCTCCTCTCGCCTCTCTTTTTGACAACTTGTTTTTCATTTTGCCTTCCAGCACTGCCATCCCAAACAGCATTATAAATTCTACAATATATTTTTAGATTACATGTAGGCATGTTATGTTATGCATGTTATGAGACAAAGCTATTTGCATGTGAAGGCTCCAACTTCAGTAGTGAATTTGTTTTCAAATCATTTGTAAAAGGGTAAACCAATATAACTGTAAGTCAGGGAAAATTCAGTGATGTTGGTTTAGCAACATTAACCCAAGATGACTAATTTTTATAGTTTGGATTCCAGGTTTCTCCCCCAAATGCAGTCAATTTCTCGCATTGTTAACAATTTCCTAATGTTCATCACTTTGAGTGGATGAAAAGGTAAGCTTACTGCAAACCTGTCAAACAGTTCATGGCAACACAACAATAGGCCAAGCAGTAGCTTATTGTATAAAAGACAGGGGCATGTAATTATGGGTAATTAAAATTTAAATACAAGCTTATTGCCTCTTCAATCAACAAGTGAGCAGAGTTGAAAAATTCAAAACGAACATAATTATATCTCCAGGGCAAAACCTTCTTACATTGTGTATTGACCATGGATTTTGGTGGATTTGCAGGCTTCAGTTCGAAATGTAAAATGTTCTTTGGAAGCTCCTACTGTCACCCCTCAGGCCAGAGGAGGGAGAGTTGTGAAACACACTTGTGTTTTTCATTAGTCTGTATTCATCACTCTGACAGTACCTCCAAACATTTTATGAGGAATGATTTCAATTACTTTTGTTCTCTTGTGTTCTTTCAGCTATAAACTATGCAGCAGTAAAGGCGCTGCTGTATCACAATGATGTATACAGCTCTAAAAGCACTTGTTAGTTACTGTTGAACCTTCAAGAGTGATAATGCTCAAGCACCTAATGTTGGCTTTTACAATAAAACGGATTTGTGTTAGATAGTAAAGCCTATGAAGCTTGGCTCTGTAGCAAAAGGACCATTTGGGATTTGGGGCCATCTCTAAGGTGGTGGAAGTAGTAGCATTATGTAATCTTTAGCAAATGTTAGGACCAGGGCAAGAGACTCATGATTACAGAACCCCTCAGGGGGGGTTAGCCTGAAGATTTAGCCTTCTAATACATCTTTTGACTGCATATCAAACAGTTTGGCAGTTAACCAAGCTTATGTACTAGCAATTGGCTGGCAGTTGCATTTAACTTGTGATGTTGCTGAGAGCCCATCACAAATAACACTGAAAGCACTCATGCAGCTAATATTCTAAGGGGCTTTGACTGGAACGTTGATCCCCTGGAGTAGAAACAAACAGTACCTGAGCCAAAAAATGTGTCAGCCATCCTTCCTCCCAGTAGCTGTCCCAGTCTGGCCAATTGACGCTGCTTTGCTAGTGAGAGCTTGCTGGCCAAAAGCACCATGTTTTGATCCCTCCTCATACTGTCATTTACCTACGACAGGAAATAAATTTAAAGGTTTCAAGGTTTTTAATGCAAGGATATATATTATAGTTCATAAACTAACCTGAAAATGAGAAACAAATATTGGGGAAAATTATTTTACTGAAAAATTGCTTACTTAACTGGAAATGTCTTTAGTTTTAGTCTTGTCAATTTAGTTCAACTTGTCAATACAGCCAGTATTGGCACTGGTGGATATGTTTATTGAGACTGTCTACATTACTGTATGTGATGCGTTTGTCATGTTGTATTTTTGTACTGTTCTGAGCTTCTTAAATCTTGCCTCTGACAAGCACCAGCCAGTACATAATAAAGACAAATTTAAACTAACAGTGAAACTAATACAAACTAAAGTTAAATGAGAAAACCACTCTGTTTTGATTCAATTTCATTTCTGTTAGTTTACAAACATTTTAAACTAGATGAAAACATATAAACTATAATAACTCTGTGCCAGAGTTAAAAATTTCAAGAGAAAAAAGGCTATTCACATCATCGAGACATACCACTGAGAGACTGGCTGAGGGGCTATGAGATATACAAGCATTTGCATATCGGGTTCCTTCTGAGTCTTCCTGGAAAATCTCCAGCATCTCCAGACTTACTGCATAATCTGCAGGCCGCTTTCCATACAGATTTCTATGAAGAGGAAAAAACATAAAAGGTGTCAGTGTCTAACAGTATGCACAAATCTGTGTATTTATTCACTTGCAGGGATGCAGACCATCTGGTGACCACAGGGAAGGTCAGACACATCAAAACTGAAAAATATGTCAACACACAAAATGTAACTCCAGGGAAACATCGTTCAACAAGATATTTCGTTCTGTAATCCTGCATCTCTTGTAGGTTATTTAGTCATCTGTGTAAGCATTCAACAGATATTTATTTTTATTATTTTTTTTACAGGAGTACTGCTGGGGACCCAAAGAGTGAAGTGCTGAGGATGAGCGGTTCAACTTGCATTGAATGGCTTTAATCAAATCATGTTGTTTGGATAAGCTCATCTTGAGAAAGCTATAAGTCACAATATACCTATACAGTCACATTTTGTGTGGGCACTGCACTAGCACATTTCAATTAAGAACCAAAAAGGCAGTTCAAGTAAATTTAATATATGCTCTACATTAAAAGCATATTATTTTAAAAATGATTCAGACTCAGCTGGCTGCACTTTCTTGGCCAGGAGCTCTAGTCTTGGAAACCTGCTCTGAAGGCTCCATCCACAGTACTTTTGACTCTGGAACAAACAATAGGTTTCTCTTCTAATACTTCCATGTTTTGGTTATGTTTTGAAGAAAATCGTGTTACCATGCATAGCCCAAAGCAAAGTTTTCTCAAACAAGATCATCACTCCATTTTATCATTTTGTCCCAATCCGTGTAAATTCTGTTTTAAACCAAGCAGACACTGAAATTCAATATTTGCTATTGCAGTGCTCTGAGCAAAACAATCTGGCTCTGTGAAACTGCAACTGTGTGTTGTTCACTTGTTAGAGCATTACAGTTCAATATAAGGTTAAGCTGAAGTCTGTCCTATACTTCATTCATAGGTGAAATCATGACACTCACTAAATGCAAAGGAATTAATATCAAAAGGCTACATACCACATATTTTAATGGTGATACATTGTAACCTTTTAAAACAGTGTGTCTAATGGAGGCTTAGCATCATCTCAAAAAGCACTATTATGTGCAGAGACTCAAAGACGATGAAACTGCAGCCATCCCTTGGTTACAAAAGAGACACTGAAGAAACAGCTTTAAAGTATGCATCTTTAGTTAAGAGAAAGCTGCATGAAACAAGGCTGAGGTCACCTTGACGAAAAGAGGGGTGGTGAAAGGAATGAAGAAAGGCACAGGAGGAGGAAAGGAGACAAAGAAGAACCAAGCCCAGCAGGTCGTCTCTAAAAGATTAGGCGTCAGCAAAGATAACACCTGGGGGACAATTAATAGGTCCACTGGTCCATAAAATATTTCATTTGGATTCATACCCCCAGCTCCATATACACACAAATACAAACAAACATAAAATGTCCCCGACACTTAAACATATGCACACACACAAGCTGGTTTAAGCAGCAGCACGTGCAAAGAATGTCTAAAAAATAAAGTTAAGCAGGAGGTAAAGTCACAAACACTCTTCCACAGGCCTCTGCTCAAGCACACAAGTGGGAGGAAGGCGATGGTGGTTCCAGTGGATATCCACTATAACCATGACTTTATTGGTTATAGTGGAACTATCCTTTCAACCACAGCGAGAAGATTCAAATTTCAGTTACGAGCTGAATGCAAAAATGTGTTGCATTCTATGAATAGTTCATACCTGACATTCTGAGCCTTTCTACAAAACACACTTTTCATTCCTAACTCTACTGTGGCAAAACAACACAAACACTGATAATAACGGATTTTTATCCCGTCTGCTTCTTGATAAAAAGCTACAAAAACTGTTGACTTACTAGGTCTTTACAGTTTGCATCAATGCTGTGGTAAACAGGATTTATAATTCTATTTAAAATTCAAACCAAGCTCACATAACCACTGACAGAAATTTTGAACAATGTCACATAAGCAGCATTTTGAATGAGTGAACTGAAAATGCAGTACATAATTCCTGATTTTTTTTAATTAATCAAAAATAATTAGTAAAATTTCCTTCTTTAAAAATCCACTTGGAATATGTCTTATTGCTTAGATTACCTTAAAGGTAACACTGCTACATTAGACTTCCCTAACACTTTCACTTAACTCTGTTAAAGTACCCAAATATCACACTGTGATTTTTGTGCAAATGACCTTCTCTAATACCAAACTGTGATCACAAATAATATAGATTAGGGCTTTAAGAGTTTTCCTGATGCTCTTAGCTAGGCCCTTATTCAAACCACTAACAATATTTCAAACTATGTGACTGCACAAAAGGATAATTCACTGAATAAAAGCCAAAAAACATCAGAGCAATGCATTTTGTTTTGACAAGAGGATGAAACTGCAAAGACAGTATACATTATGGAGTACACTTCAAAAATTGGAAGGAACAAGAAAATGACATCCATTCTCCAGAAGTTGTCACGTCAAAGGTAACCTCTGAGATCTTCTTGTAAACAAGCAAAGTTTCTTTTCACGCTCAGTCCAACTCACCAAAATACACTGCATGTATCCTTGAGGGCTAACAAAAATGCTGAATTAATTTCCATCCCATTAAAACATCTGCAAAGCTATTTTTAGAACATTGTGAATCTTGCATTGTTTACATCAATGTTTGCCATCTTCCTGATTGCTTTTGTTGGTGCATTACTACAATCCTTAACAATTTACAAACCACCAGTTTTTGGCTTGCTGGAATGTTGTGAAATCATTTCTAACACCCACATGCTCATACTTGGGCACATGCCTCATAATTTCAGTGCACAAAATCAAACAAAGCGCTGGGAGCCAGGATCAACTAAATAAGTATTTTAAATGTAGTCAAAAACCTCACAGGGTGCCATCAATTTATCTATAGTAAAATCTATACAGAAAAAAAAAACATTACTTACACTGGATTTATGCATTATTATATAAAATGCTATGCTACTAAGTGTTTGATGTTATAACTAATTACTAGGATTTGGTGAATGTCATTGCTAGTTTGTTGTATTCCTCTGTAATTCATTATACCCATGTGGAAAGGCGTGTTAGTACAAGGCATACAGGTGATGTTAATTAATGTCTGTATGGATTCAAAGCTTCCAGCTTAAAGTGGTCATCAGGAGTTAGCCAACAATCAGTTCCTTAGATCTCATTAATACAAATGTATTTTCACACTGCACTGACCTGAACATAAATAGTGAAATCCAAAAGCTAATTGTATGTTATGCAAAATGCCTCAGGCCTCAGGACTGAGCCTAGCCTTGCCGTGCATGCTTTAGGCCTGTTGTGACACAACAGAGATTGGTTCACTATAGTAAAAATACGATATTAGTACACACTGGAGAGTATGTCTCTTTTAAAACTTCCTTCAGTATTTCTGACTTCTGCCAAAACAGTCAAAAAAAACATGTGCTAGATATAAAGTGGACTCTGGCACCAAGTGATTTACAGAACTGTGACTAAACAATGAAAAACGCAGCTGAATCATTCAAGCTCCACTTGCACACAAGCATACGCAGAGGAAAAACGAAGATCTGCAAAATCTGTGCCTCCAAACCCTGAGCTGTGTGCCAGTCAATCCATTAGGGATTGCACTGGCAGATGTCTTGGTTTGTCTCTTGTGTGCGTGTGTGTGATTGTGCATGGTAAGGAGAAGTTAGGACAAGGACTGTATTGATCATGAATCCTGAATAGGAATGAATATTGATAAAAGTTTCTTGGTACCAATGACATTATAGATTCTTCTTATAGGTCTGATTCTTTATGGATTCCCTACTAATTCCTGATCAATTTTCTGTGTAGAAAGAATGTAGGCCTACATAGGTATTCCACACTGAAGCATCCGTTTCATTACCTTGGAATACAGAGTGCAGGAAAAAAAGGCTTGCATTTGCTCTGCTGTGTAAAAGTCCTAACATCATTAGATTGATATCATTATTTAGCAAACTATTAGAAAAGGCATATCAGCAGTGATAAATGTAATTAACTATTTGGAGATCGGAGGTATATGATTCTGGTGGTCAATTTTGAACTCCTTCCAAATTCCCATCCAAGTCCTGACAGAATGTCCCTATCACTACCTCTCTTTTTTGCCTTGCAGACAAGTTACAAGGTAAAAAGGAGAAAATGTAAACCATTAAAGCAATGAGACAAATATAATTAAATGAAGAGAAAGTAGACAGTAGGATGACAGGTATTAAATGATTGTAAAAGAGTTGATCAGCTGATCATCATACTGAATCTAATCAACTAGTCATCATAAGGATTCTCTTCCTCATTATTGCAATGTACCATTTTCACAGGCCAGAGAAGCACATACAGCATTAGCTGATTGACAAACAAATAATCAGCATTCAGTCTTACATTTGTCTAAAGATGTATTGCACTAACTCACTCCCTGTCCTTAACTACAAAAGGCTGAATGCCTGGTACAATGGCTGGGAAACAGGACCTTGACAATTTATTGAAGAAGTGGGAAAAAAAGCACTGGTGCAGAAGGACAGAAGCACCTCTATGATGTAATGCCAGGAAACACAATAGGCATGGAGTAAATATTAACTTGGTGTAAATGCTCTGTTTCTTGAGGTTTATACTTTGTGCGTGTGCAAGTCAGATACCGATGAGAGATCACCTCATCAAAAGATGATGTTTCTGTCCAGGAACATAGTGTGCTTTCATTTGTCAAAAGCATTGATTCTCAAACTTTTTTTTTGGCCATTCCCCCCATCAGATGCCAAAAAAAGCAGCCCGTACTACTTTTTTTTTTATCGTTTATTATCGTTAATAATCACAAAAAGGACCCTAGTTGAATTTCAGTAAAATAAATGTCAGCACAATAGCATGCACCAACTACACTGCTCAAAAAAATTAAGCGAACACTTGATCATCACAGTATAACACGAAGTCTGTTAAATTTCAGGGATATCAATCTGTCTGGTTAGGAAGCATAAACCACTGTGAATCTATTTCGCCTGCTTGTGACAAGAGGTGCACTGGAGAGGCAACAAAAAGGCAATGGTGTTGTGGGTGGCAGCTACAAACCATTGCTCTCTCCTTAGCCCTCCTGACTGATTTTTCTATAGTTTTGCTTTTTGCTAGTACCTGCAGCACATTCAGGTTGCACAGGTAGTCCACCTCCTTCAAGATGGCACATCCATACATGCTGTCACAAGAAGGTTTGCTGCATCTCCCAGCACGGGCCGCTACACGAGGAGAGCCGGACAGGGCCATAGAAGGACACAGCAGCCAGACGGGTATCTGTTCCTTTGTGCAAGAAGGAACAGGAGGAGCACTGCCAGAGCCCTACAAAATAACCTCCAGCTGGTTACTCGTGCATGTTTCTGACCAAACTGTCAGAATCAGACTCCATGAGCATGGAATGAGTTGCCGACATCCTTTACTGGGACCTGTGCTCACAGCCCAACACCGTGCTGCTCAGCTGGCATTCACGGAGGATATGCCTTGCCAGACCATCAATGACCCAGTGCCAAACTGGTCGTGCTGGATGACGTTGCAGGCAGCATAATGTTCGCCACAGCATTTCCACACTCTTTATGCTTCCTAGCTTGATTGAGATTGATATCCATGAAGTTTATCTGACTTTATGGTATACTGTAATGAGCAAGTGGTCCCTTAATTTTTGTTGTGTAATTTTTAAAAAAATATTTTTTCACCTTGACAAGTAATATTAATTCAACTTAATTTCATTCCATATCTTCAAAAGGTAACCCACACCCCCCACCCTGCACTGGCTCTACCCCACATTAGGGGGAGCCTGCCATACAGTTTCACAACCACTGGTCTAGAGGCCACTGCTGCCATCAGCAATAAAAAAAAATGTATTTCATCTTGTTGTATATGAAGTTTTGATGTTTTCATGTCAGACCTTCAGGCCAGTGGAAAAGAATTTTAAAAAAAGAACCTAAAAAGGTTTGCACACTGTGGGGCTCCAGTTTTCACTTTCACAAAAGTGACATTTTGAGCACCGCTGCTCTTCTTTGGGCCTTTAGGTCAGAACTTGAACACTGTCACAAAAGACCAATGTCACACAAAATATGCCATCTATTTTCAGTTTATCGCTTGTGCTGCTGCTACAGTCCTTTCTGAAGGATTGACCAACATTACATGTAGAGGTCTGATCCTGATCTTATGAAAGTCACTTTGTTGGTCTGTCTGCGATACAGTATAGAAGTATTTTGCAAAAGCACAACCATAGCCGCAGTGTAATAAAACAAAATCAACGTAACAATGGCATTCCACCTGCAAACCATGCATTATGAAACATTTAAAGCAACTTACAATACATTCTGTGAGGCGCCACGCTGCAACAGCAGTTTTACAATAGCTGAATGTCCATTCCTCACAGCATCGTGGAGTGGAGAGTCATTTTCATACCCAGGTGTGTTTAACAGGGCTCCTCTTGAGGCCAATATTTCCACAACTGCCAGATGACCCAGGTTACATGCTTCGTGCTGAAACAAAAAGTAGCAATGCTCAAAAGTTATCCTGCTCTACTTAGATCCAATAATCTGCCTCAGATTTTACAGATTAATAAAACATTAAACAACATTTTTATTTATAAAACATAATTCTTGCTGAGTAATATCATCTGAGAAGAATGCATAAATATGTTCTGCCCTAGTTTTCTGCTTTCTAAAATTAAGAATGTGGGATGTGGCTTAATGACGGTGTGTTTTTTAGACTTTTATGAAGAATTAATTTGGCAAAGTTAAAGTTCAGCCTAAAAATTTCACCTGGAATGCAATTAAGACACACTCAGACAACTGCACAGTGATTAAATACAGCATTATGCTTTAAATAACTTGAGCAGCTAAGGCATTTATTGAGAAGCTGGCTTTTTGTTCCAGTTTATTTTTATTTGGGTCAGGTAGTCTAAGCTATTAAGCCAAGGGCTGTGCAGTTATTTCCTCACAATGACTGTGTAAAAATGATTTGCCACATGAATGAACAAATATTAAGAAGAATATGCAATCTATCATCATCGTCATCATCATGGACTAGAAATAAAAACTTGCCTCTTATTTGTTTCATGTGTTGCTGGGATACTTCCAAGTTTTTTGTAGAGCTGGCCATCTGTATCAGACAAATGTTTATTTTGCACCCAGTTTGGAACTAAAATCCATGGATTTATAAAGAGCACACTAAAATGTGTTTGCTCTAAACTTGACAAATAGAGAGAGAAACACGTAACAAGCTGAAACTCTGGCTCTCCATAGTGCTAAAAGTGCAGGTTGGGGGGGGCAATAGTGATGTCATGGTGACTGTAGCATGTCAAGACAGACAACTAGCAACCTTCCCACATACATACAAACAGTCCAATGTGAATATTTCAAGTACTAAGCTTACTGGTAGCAATTTGAAAGATCAGCTGAAAACTGTCAAAACTCAAATTGAAAACTCAAGTTTGAGTGGAGCATCTTGACAGCTAGTCTCCACATGAAGTGCTGCAATAAAGATGCAAACACTCTCACACTCAGTCTCGAGCCGCTGTGGAGGTGTTTGCAGCTCATCATGTGGAGGCAACTTGAGGTTAAATTGTTAAAATAACATGCCTGTGATTGTTCCTGAGAAGGCACAGATGTCCCCTTGTGTTAATTTATTCAGAAGGTGTTACCGGAACATATTAATTTCCAAAGTACAATATTCTAAATTTGATGGATGAAATGAAAGACAACCCAGGTAGAGGAGCTAATGCAATGTCTACTGCAACAAAACCTCTTGCCACGTTTAGTATTTGGCAGCTGGATCTTTTCAAGAAGTCAAGCAGGGCTTTACTGTCAAGTGTCATAAGGCTTCATATCATCCATACACCAAAAACAATTAGATGAAATCTTCAGGTGACATTTAAATTTCCCATTGTTTTCACATTTAGGGACCGCACAAAGTCCCTTATCCACAGGTTGGGCATTATTTTTTCCAATTCTGCCACAAAGGTTCTTACAATTCCTCTCTTTGGTCTTGGTGCTTATTGAGAGAAAAAAAAAAACACATAAGACCTAAAACCTATTCTTGTATTATGTTTGTCTGATTAAAATTAACAAGCTGTGCTTGTGTTGTTACTAGGTTACTCACAACCTCATCTGTTCTGATTGTTTGAGACCCCGTGCCAATTTGGGCTGCTCTTGGTACACTGTGTTGGTCATTACTAAAATGAACTCACTGTGCTTTTGATCATAAATTTATACATTGTTTAACATCACCATCAGAACTTTCCACTCCTATCTGTGCTATTTTCTGGTTGCAAACTTGTGCCAATTTGCCCAGCTTAGCAAATCTTGCCTTTAGTATCACATTCACATGACCAGTGCAGATGTTTAATTAAAAAATAAAAAAACAAAACAAAAAACAAATAGCAAACTGAAAGCAGCCAGTCACAGAAACAAGTGTGACTATGCAGAAACAAATCCCAAATCTTTAGCTTGCAGGCTGCTGAAGTATAGGAGTAATATAATGCACAGTGTCTAAAATTGTTTAAATAACAAGACATTGATTTTAAGTAAATTCAACAAAAGTTGGACAGTGAAGGAAAGTTGTAGTCGATAAGAAAAACCTATGCGTGGAAAAAGTTCTGCCAAACAATGAAGTCACTGTGGGTAACTCACTTATTGACAAGAAAACTACAATTATTTTTCATCAAAAGAAATAAAAACATCCTGGTAGGGTAGGAAAATGATTATGCTTGAACAACTGCTGTTTTGTTAAGGAAACATTTTGTCACAACAAATAAGCCTAACAAATTTATCACTTACCAGAGGTGTCCACCCCGCATTATCTTTCAGGTTGGGGTCAGCCCCCTGGTCCAGCAGTTCCTTGACAGCCTCTACATCTCCCTGCAAGACCGGGAGAGAGCAACAAACCTGAGGTCAGAACTGCAGACCTGCAAATGCAACCCTTCAAACACAGCAGCTGATCCCAGTGAACCAAAGCTCTCTGGTTTATCAATCAGACTCACCAGTGAGCCATCGATTACCTTGTCTGGGATCCAGAGAGGGATTACGACTATGTTTACAAGGATTACTGTAAGACAGTTTAGTCTCAATAGAGTGTAATATGGCTGTCTGCTCTAATACAGCTACATATGTTCAACTCCACAGCAAGGGGAGATATTTAATTCTATTGATGCAATTTAAAAGAAACTGAAGAACAACAAGAAACATGAAATGCCAAGTTTGCACCTTGCACTCATTCATTTTCATAATTTTAACTGCTGATAAATTCCTTATTTTGTTTTTGCAAATGACAATACAAGAACAGCAACACTGAGCTGAAATTAATTAAATTATAACTGTTTAATATCCCATTAAGTAAGAACACAGTGCACAAATACATGTTATCAATTGTGCATTTTTGTATTTTAGGTTTTATTCTGTCACTCTGCAGAAGATACATCTGCATTCCCAAAATGTAACAGAAAATTGAGGAAATAAGGTAAATTATTCTGAAATTTTACGACCTTTATTGCAGCTAGATGCAGCGGGGTCTCTCCCTTGTGGTTCCTCTTCATAATTGCAGGGCTGCCTGAGCTGGGTCGTCCAACAGATGCACCGTTAACACAGGGGGATCTCCTGTAACTTTCTGCAGAGGTATTGCCTTGAACAGAGAGGCTGTCTCTTCCCTCTTTTCTGGACTTTTTGGTGCTCTTAGGGCTAGTCAAAGATGGAGGATTAAGAACAGCTGGAGATATCTGACTCAATGATTTTCTCCCCCTTCTGCCTGGAGAAGTTCTTGGTCTTTTTGGTGTGTTTTCCAAAGTGCAGTTTCTCTCCTCCACTCTGGATTTTTTTGAGGAAGGCTCGGGTGGAGACATGTTGTTGTGTTCTTCAGAATTATCACTTGGGGTGGGTACATTTGCAGACAGTTGGTCAATGTGAAAGACACTATCCAACAGGGTCTGAACAGGTTGGGTTTGGTTATTCAGTACAGTGCTGCTGCCTTCTGAGAGACTCTCTCTCACTGTGCTCCTGGCAGGACTGAGTTCATTAGTACTCTGCTGTGCCACCTCAGGCTGAGGCTCGTCAGAGGTGACAGCAGGGCTTAGGAAAGAAACCCTTTTACTGGACTTTCTTGCCCCATCAGCACTGTTCTGCTCATTTTCAGAGAGATGCACCTCCTCTGAGATTCCCCATTGCTGGTTTATGGCCTCTAACTTTTTCTTCTTCACATCTTGGTTGGTCTGCTTTCGTGTGGTTCTAGTGGCTCCTTGCACTAATGCATTCCTGGTGGTAGCATTTTTCTTAGTTGACCTCTTCTTCCGGTTGTTTCTGGTTTCGCTATTGCATCTTTGAGAAGAAGAGGATCCAGAGTCTTGGGAGGACGAGGTGAAATTGAAAACTGACAGGTCCTGGCACTCAGTAGTGAGGGTGCCTGGCTGGGCTGCAGCTGTTTCTCCAGAAGACCTGCTGTCTAGTACAGTGATCTCTGCAGCCTTTTCGACTGTGCAGCGTACCTTGCGGCTACGGGGACTGAACCAGATCTTGAAGTTCTTCTTGTGTTTAAGGACAGGACTCTCAGGCTGAATCTCACCTACAGAGGAGTCTACAACAAAATATAAAAAAAACAAAGACAGATATAGTATGTGAAAATATAATTACAGTGCTAATCAAAATTACCATATGGAAGTATTCATGTTAATTAAAAATAATTTATTTAGTGTAAGAAATCTTGCAAGTTTAAAATTACCCTTTGAGAGATTTTTCTTAATTTATAATTTGTATTTGTTTTGTATGTCCTATTTGAAGGTGATTTTTTTTGTTCTCTTTTATTAGGACTTCAATGTTAGTTGTTGAGGCTGGCTTCTTTGTTATGTTTACGTGTTATGGTGTCTACGTGTAGGTGTTTGTAAGACTGTATCTGTAAGTATCCATGTGTGGAGGACCCCAGGAAGAACAGCCAACACTTACTCTACTGCTAATAGGACATTTAACAACACAAAAAAAATCATTTTCTCCCTGCATATACTATCAATTTTGATTGTTAATTGCTGTCGAAAAAGCAAGCCTGGCAAATAGAAATGGCACATTTTATTAGGCATAGTGAAATAATAATACTGACATAGGAACGATGTATAGAAGATAGATGCACTCCATTTTGCTATTTTTGTGAACATTTAGACAACAACATGCATATTTGTTCCCATTTTAACTACGGGACTTGGAAAGCCCTTCTGAAATTCTTTGTCAAAGCTGAAATCTACTTGCAAACTAAACACTAATGTGGTTAATTGCACTGCATAATTAGTGCCATTACCTGGATGCCAGATGGGCAATAAATACAATAAACCAAAGGAACAAGCCACTAATACTGTCAATCAGAGATCAGATTAGTGGAGAAAAATGTTTGAATATTTCAGTCAACAACAGATAGAGGAGGGTGTGGAAAGACACGCATGGTGAGAAAGATAATGAACCAAACACAGGGATTTGGAAAGACAAATTGTTAATTATGCTTTCAGGTTGCTATATATATACAGCTCCCCTCTACCTGGACTTTTAATAGGATTGAGCAGGGTCTCCAAACCACAGAAGAGCTGTATGATGCTGCTGAGCTGCCTGTTGATTTGGATGTCCTTTACCCACGCAGGGCTGTGACACACCACACAACCATCTCCTGCCCGCAGCCCAGCACAGGACCTGAGGAATAAATATATCTCAGATTAGGAGTCCCCGCTACAGTTCAGCAGGAAGAATTAGAGAGGTTATTCCTTTACTTTCAAAGACCATTCAGTCATGAAGACAACAATTAAAATTCAGGCTGTTGTTTAAATATACAGACATTAATTCAACAGTGGATTCACTCATTAGCCGCTTTCACACATTCACTTCAGGACAATTTCAGAAGAACCAGGCTGGGATATTTTCCGCAGTTGTACTTTCTAACATGTAGCACATAAAAGAAAAATCTGTCTGAGATGTCCTGAAACTACTTGAAATACTTTTTGTGTTAGCGTGCAGGAGGGAACACATTACGCCTACTCACTAGCAGTAAATGCACCGGACTATTACCTATCATCACACAGATTTTGTATTAGGCAGCTGCCTGCTTAAAGCACAGACAATCCAACTGCTTTCGATATATGTACTCTCATCTGCAACTCTAAGAGGTGATGTCTAAAAGTTTAAGGCTGCAGTACAGTGTGTGAAATCCGCTATAGTATCTGAGAGGGGAAGCAAGACTATTCTCACTATGGACATTTTAATTTGTCACAGAAGGAAAAGCATACTGTAGGTTGTAAATACCATTTAGGTGTACTGGTAAACCAATATACACAATCCCACAATCCTGGCAGTAGCACACCTAAATGGAACTGACCTATTATTATTATTATTAGCTACAGCTGTGATTGACAGGTTTATTGGTGTTAAATTAGTTAGAATACACTTGAGTATATACATTACCTGCACAGCATATGCTCACACAAACCTAAACATACAGGTTCCTTCATTAAATTTGAGCTGGAAAAAAAGGACAAAAAAAGATTGAAAAGTGGTTAGTATAATCAGAATATGGAAGACAACCTCAACCACCCAGAGGATCTGTGTTGGGCAATAATGTATACCCCCAGAACCCACAAATGAAGTTACAGCAACAATGCCACTGGAGATAGTGTATATGGGAGTCACCTTATTAAGAATGAAGGGATTCACAACTGTAAAACCTTTTGAGCCAGATGTGTGATTTTGGCCTAAATCTAAATCTGGAGTTTAGAAGACCCTGAACTTCTCAGAGATCTTCACCCCAGTGAAGAATACGTTATCATCATGAACAAAAAAAGCACAGGTCCTGGCTATGTAGCAGATTACACTTTGAGGCAGTCAGGTACCTCAGCACCTTGCTATATCCAAAAACATAAATCACCTGAACTGCATCAACCAACCCAACACAGCTACACATACAATCAAACATGATTTTCAGTAGCATCTTACTGTGCACTATTCTTCTGACTCTGTTTTTATTACAACTTGTACTATTTGCCACTTATTCTACCCCTGAATTGATTAGTAAAATATGCCAGCGTGCGCATTCGCAGGCTGCCGCAGTTGTTATCACGACAGTAATTTAATATGCCCGTGTCACAGGTTTGTTTAGCTATGGATTGTTATGATTTTGTTATATTTTGTCTTTCAAACTGTGCATCGTTATACTTGAAGTGTACGCTGTTGTTTTGTTATTGTTGCTCTGTGGTTTTCTACGTTTCATGGCACTGCAGCACACGTGTATTAAATAAGGATGAACTGAAAGTTAGATTTCAAATGTAAAGTTAACGATAACGAACAAGACAAGAGGCGAGGTTAAAAATTATTCCATGTTACTTTGCATTACCTTACAAAGTTACTCTAAGCATTGGGCCATTGTCCGACTAAGCAAACATAGCAAGCTAACACTGACGTCCAAAAGAATAGGTTAGCCCATTTTAGTCAGTCATTTCTACCACTGTAAGACAGGGCTTTATGTTACTTTAACTGCTAAGCTAGGTATGCACACTTCGAAGGGCGTAAAAAATAAACCCAGTTTAGTCTGACATACTCATGAATGACACAGGGTTAGCTATCCACTGTACTACAGTTAACATTTACTTACCATTTGGAGCAAAGCAGCAGTCGTCGGAAGTTTGCCACCGCCTCCTTAGTGTTCTTCCAATCCACTGTTTGCACGGAGGTATGTTTATCCATTCTTAAAATAAGCTTTGTTTTCTGGCTACTGTTATATTTCTTTTTTATGAATCAAACAGCAGAACAAGCGAAACTTCTTACGCCTCCCGCCAAATGTTTACGGAAGTGAGCAAAGAGGATTGCCACAGTGGGTTGGTTGGCGGGAATGCCGGCGATGACGTAGATCCTGACATAATTGGTTGTTTTTTTTTTGTTTTGTTTTTTTTTGTTTGTCTGTTTTGTTTTTTGGGAGGGGAGGGGCATGTAAAATGGGCAGTAATGAATGAATGGCATTAAACATGCTGGGACTGAACATTATAAACACTGACTGTATATCAAGTAATAGTATCTTTTACATACAGCTGATGATGGTTCTAAACTTCCCTATAGTTTGTTTACAAGTGATCATCACTGTAAATTAGACATGCTGAAGATGCATTACAGTCCCTGATGAGACTATTAGAATTCAAGAAAACCTGACACACTCATTCTATTTATATCAAGTCCAACTGATGTGTCACAGAATGATTGCAAATAATTAGGTCTGTGGATGAATTTGTGTACATAAAAATGACCAATAATCAGACAATGTGAGAAAAGCATCTTCTATCAGTTGTCCTTTTTTTGTATTGTTTAGCTGTGATGGCCATATCCATTTGGCTCTATAGCTCTGACACTAGTCAAGGAACCTTGGAGTAATTTTTGACCTAGATTTCTCTTTTGACTGGCACATTAAAAAAATCTCTAGGAATGATTTCTTTCGTCTGTGCAAATGCATCAAAAATAGGAACAACCTATCTCAGAGTGATGCTGAAAAACTAGTCCATGCATTTGTTATTTCTAAGATGGACTACTGTTATTCCTTATTATCCAGTACTCCTAAAAGGTCCCTGAAGAGCCTTGCGTTGATCCAAAACTCCACCACAAGAGTGCCATCAGGGACTAGAAAAAGAGATCACAATTCTCTCACATTAGCTTCTCTTTATTGACTTTTTGTTAAATCCAGACTTGAATTTAAAATCCTTCTCCTCAGTACAAAGTCCTTAATGATCAGACTTTATAACTTAAATACCTCACAGTACCATATTATCCCAATAGAGCACTTCATTCTCAGAGTGCAGACTTACTTGTGATTCCTAGAGTGTACTAAAGTAGAATGGGAGGCAGAGCCTTCAGCTATCAGGCCCCTGTCCTGTGGAACCAGCTCCCAGTTTGGGTTTGGGAGACACACTGTTTTTAAGACACTGTGTTTTTAAGAATGGGCTTCAAACTTTCTTTTTTTTTTAAAAAAAAAAAAAAAAAAGCTTATAGTTAGGGCTACATCAGGTGACCCAGAACCTTCTCTTTTCTGTCTTCTCTTTCACCTCACCTCCCAATCAGTCACTGCAGTCAACTGCCCCTCGCTGAGCCCTGAGACATTCCTTAGGTCTCTTCCTGTCTCTTCCTCCCCACTGTCACCAAGTGCTTGCTCATAGGGCACTGTCTGATCATTAGGGTTTTCTCTCTAATACTGTAGGGTCCTTAACTTACAGTATAAAGTGCATTGAAACAACCTTTGTTATTAACTGGTGCTACATAAATAAAATGAATGTTGAATTAATAACTAGAAATGTAATAAGACTGAAATCATCTGGAGTGTTAGTGGTTTAGGTCAACCACTGCAGCAAAATCAAAGATCTTAAATGTGTCCCAGTGCAGAAAAATAATAAAAGCATGCACAGTAGGCAAATGAACAACAGCTGCAGTTGAAAAATAGCTTTATTAAATTATAAAAATAGGCTTGATGCAGTTAAGACCACATGGAGCAAGTCCATAGGCAGAAAAGTCTATTAAAAATTCAGTACAGTCATTTGAAAAGTTGGATATGCCCTTAGAGAAAGTTTTAATGAGTGGGGGGAAAGTGCATATTAAGCTCTGAGTGTGAATATTTTCTTTTGTCAAATTTCATCTAGAGTGCATAATTAGATGTAGTTCACACAAAATTAAAAAAAAAAAAGAAAATGCCTTCTTTTTGTTCATGTTATATATATATTGAGTGGTTTAAAATGGTGTACAGTGATGGTTTGTCACCAAAAACCTCAAGTAAATGTGATTCCAAATATTTTTTTTATTAGCTATGGTATAATATTCTAGTGGTAAAAAGTACCCCAACCACAAAAAAAATTAATAGACTACACAATTAAGTTCAAAATTTCTAATAATCTGATCTGAATAATTAAAGAAAACATGCAGAGTCATGTAGTAAATAAATATAAGAGTAAATATCCACTTCGTGTATGCAGATGTTCATGTGTTCTTATGCTTTTCATTAATAGTTTGATTTGGCAAGTTAAGTAATTTCTAATATGTTAAAGGCAGATTTACTATAAGTGGACACTGTGTTTCACAGTGGACAGAAAGTCAAAGAAAAGATGGCAGTCTATGCTTTTACTCCCTTAATGGAGTCCAGACCATCACATTCGTTTTCGCTGTTAACTGGTATGGTTTCCATGCCGATCTTCTCCATGGCAAAATTGATGAAGACCTGTGAAAGTTCGGTAATAATATCAGAGCCATGTCAATATGAAAGGCAATTATTTTTCTCTGACCACCTTAATTTTAGCTCGTCGCTTTCCCAACCTAACCCCCCTCTCTGCCTTCTGCTTCCAATCCCTGAGTCCCAGAGGGGCAAAGTGGTTGAAGAATATCAGCACTGGCTGCATATAAAGCTCTTGGATTCTCTCCCTAACTCATATTCCATTTATTTTCCCTCAGGCCTACCCTCTGTCAGTTTCCCTCTGCCTCTTTTAAACTTTCTCTTTCTCTGTCTTTCACTCCCACTTGCTTTCTTGTGTCCCTGCTTCCTATCCCACCTCTCTCTTCTTCTCTCATTGCCTGTCCCTTTTTTCTGTCCCTTGCTACCATCAACCCACACCTACAAAAACCTCACACTAGTTCTCCCCCTCTCTCAGTTTATGTTCTCTCTCTTTTTCTCACCTCATCCAGTGTGGTCTGGCTCACAGAGAAGTGTTTGATCTGCAGAGCATTCTTGTTGGACTCCAGCTGGTCGAAGATGTCAGCCAAGCCTCCAGGAGCAAATGGGACGTGGTACTCCACCACAGCAGAGTGCTGCTCCTGTGTGTTGGAAAAGAATGCACAAATATGAGGTTAAAAGTTTAAAAAAAAAAAAAAAGCTCTTTCTTTAACCAAAATTCTATACTTGCACTCATATCAACAAAATAAAATTCTATGTTTGTGCTGCAAACATTATTTTATGGGGTAGAAAATCTACATTATTTGTTAATCTTTGTACAAAATACTATGCACTGCACTTTTGGAAAGGGCTCTGGGCAAAGCAGGTCCTTATATAATGAGTTTCCTTCTATTCTTAGCTGAGCAAGTCAACATTATAATGAAAAAAAAGTCCACATGGGTAGAGAGGTATTACACAGAGTTCATTTTTTTATGGATTCTTTAATGGTGCACTAATCATTATTATCATATTAACAGTGACTCAAATGTGTAATGTGGACGGGGTTAATCACAGTGACAAATACACAGAAAATTATCACCCAGCTCTGGACGTACCCCCACCTCAAATGACTGATTTAGCACTTGCTTTCCCAGCCAACAACTTTGCTGTTTTGGTTCACTTTCATATTCCCTCAGGAATCAGTGAAGACTAAAACAGAGCTAAAGCAGGAGTGAGGCAGACAGAAACATGACGCCAAATTAGTGCTTATGTTGATTCATGTCTACTGGATGTGTAACTAAGCAACTGTTTGTTAACACTTTTGCCTTAAACACTCTACAAATGGGTAAATATGCCAATGTTTTTATTAATTTATGTATTTATTTTTTTAAGTTTAGTCCACTGCACTCAAAATGGCAACAAAACATTGATTTAATGCTGCCTTAAAGCTATGAAAAGAAGCCAAAACCATGTAAGGGACTTTATAGTAAAACTAGGATTTGACACAATCACTACCTCTGTGGATGTATTATATTAGTTTGTGAGGCACATGATAAAGGAGATGGAAATAATGCCTATAACAGGCTTATAATGTAGGAGTATACTGCCTTAAATTATACATTCATGTTTTGTGTACTTTAAAGTTCAGTAAAAAAATATGCACACAAAGTAGTCAAGAGTACTTTCTACCAAGTACTCTTGACTGCTCTGGATAGCTCACCTTGAGATAAGTGCTGGGGAATCTGCGCTGCATGAAGCTAGTGATTTTCTCTACGTCACAGGAGGCCTCAGCCAAGTACATCTTCACAGTGAACCCACTGCCGAACCTGCACAAGGGAGATTTTATGAACAAAGCAGTGTTATTACATGTCTGAGGCATGGGGCTGTGGGGGTGGAGTGTGTGTGTATGTGGTGGAGGGCACTGTTCTTACAAATGAAACTGAGCATTCAGCTGCACAAAGGACCACAAGGGAGGGGGGAGGGAAAGGGAGGCAGTAGAGACAGGGTGTGGAGAGCAGTAATGGCTGGGTTGTAGGATGAGGAGAGGTCACTAACCTGTTCTTAATGTGCTGCAGGGAGCCCAGGCATCGGAATTGACCTTTCACCATGATGGCAAGACGGCTGCACAGTGCCTCACATTCCTCCATGCTGAGATTTGGAGACAGGGAGAGAAAGATAAAAGGTCATACAGGGGTCCATTAGGATAAAAGTAATTACCCATGCCAGCTGTCACATAGAAATAAAAAAAAAAAATGTGTTATTGCATTTGTTATCTAGGGTATACAGTGGGGAAAAGCCTGAAACATCTTCTGCTGCTAACTATGGAATGCTAACCATCTCTGCGCAAAACTCTAATAAATGTCATTTTTAACCTGTAATTTTAGTCCTTATGCTTAGCAGTTTTTGAATGTAAATTACAAACTTTCCATGTCATATAATGGGTGCATGATACTCTTCTAACCTGTGGGAGGTGAGGACCACGGCACATTTTCCTTTCACTTCCTCAGAGATGATTTTCCATAGGTGACGCTTAGTGCGAGGGTCCATGCCAGAGCTTGGTTCATCCTGTGGATAATGGAGGAATCAGACAAGGATAGAGGAATGTTGAAATCAGGGTAAAGAGATCAAATGAAACAAGGAAGGCATGTAGCAAACAGAGTGTAGTGCATACAGTAAGGGCAAGGGTAGAGTGAATAAGAGAGCATAAACACATATATAAATGCAAAATAGGAATGAGCGTGGGAGGTCCAGTGTTGCAGGCAAAGCAAACAACAGAGAAATGAAGACAAATCAGATAAGAAAGCATTGGTTATTTAGGAAGACACAGGGATGAAAGGGAAGGGTTGAGGGCAGAAGTAATGGAGAGAGAAAAAGAGAAGAGAGGATCTGATAGAGACATAAGGTACAAACAAACTTAAAGACTACAGGCAAGACCACCCCTTGGGTACGCTTGGGTAAGCAGAC
Source organism: Paratilapia polleni (assembly GCA_015106735.1). Lineage (NCBI taxonomy): Eukaryota > Metazoa > Chordata > Actinopteri > Cichliformes > Cichlidae > Paratilapia > Paratilapia polleni. The sequence goes on from VUQI01005177.1 coordinate 45,213, forward strand.
TAATTAACTATATGAGACCTGTCAAGACTAGACGATCAATATCTACTTTCCTTCAAAGACCATTTCAGGAAGAACAGTGCAGAGTTAGTTTAATATTTGTTGTCTAGTGACCTGTTAGGAAATTAAATGGGCAGCTAAAGCAGTGTGAACAGGTGTGTCCTCACCAGGAGCAGGATTTGTGGATGCCCAATAAGAGCCAGCGCAGTAGAGAGCTTCCTGCGGGTGCCACAACTGTAACTATCAGTAATGGTGTTTCTGTGGTAGTTGAGATGCAGCCTCTTCAGTAGGTAGTTCACCAGCTATGAAGGAAACATGCAGGGATTACAGAGTGAATGAACAAAATAACAAATACTACATGTGACGGTACTATAGTTTGGTATTCACCAGTCCCACCTAGAATGTGACTACACAGACGGGTTACATTTTAGTCAAATTTTAATTAGCAGCATGTCTTCTTTTTTAATTGGTGGGGTAGTACAATGCTAGTTTGCATGTCAGTTGTCAAAGCAGTATCAGGCACCAAATAAATTATTCATCACTACATGGACAACCACCTGTAAACTTCTTGTTAGATGTTGTAGATGATAAATGATAAGTATGAAAAGACATTGAATGTAGGAAGATAATAATAGGAAACAATAGCAATTTAAGGTAATAACATTTGCTTTGTCTTCTTCCATACATGTTTATGTCTTAAAGTAGATAATGGAAATCTCTAATCCCTGTCTGTTGTAAACTGCTAATCAATGCAAGAGATGTGTAATGGTCTTTCAGTGATCTAATGGGAGTCGATAGGTCTAATGATTGCTCTCCATGGCTGTTTGACCCCCAAAGCAAAAAGAGACAATCTTATAGACTACTATGCTGGTCTTAGCTTTATCCACATGAGGATAGAGTCAAACCTCATCTATAGCTTCAAAAGATATAAGCAAGCACTGTGCCTTAACAGAAAGTTGATATTCTTTTCTTTTAATACATTAACTGGAGACCCTCTGTGGAGTTCCAGTATGTTACTACACATACTTTAGTACTTTTTTTCCAGCAGGAAAATATGGATTTATAAGGATAAAGGGCAAAGGGTGGTTCTGCTCTTTATTACCTACTTTATATTCATGTTATGTCTGTAACTACCTTCTCCCATTTTGCCCAGTACAGCCACACAACAAATAACTAAGGTATCTATCTATTCCACTCCCATGAATATTTAATTCTGTTTGTACAACAGTGATGACTTTACTCAGTGACTTTATTCTATCTAAACTCTATGCAGTTCTGGGGCTGCAGGGGCTGATGCAGCATAATCCATTTGGTGCATGTCACTTGATCCTGTGTGTTAAACCCAGCAGGGATCAAAAACCCTTAATGACTCATAACCATTTCAGTCACTTAAAAATCTTCTAGGCTTCCCTATTAATCACATAAAATAGCATGCTGTAAATACTACTTCGTTTTCAAATAGCTTGAGGTGATTTCCCATCAGTAGGCTTTAGTCTTTTTCCCATCAGTTGGCAAATTTGGAAACCAGATCAATGAAGCAAGCTAATGCAATAGATACCTTAGTTCACTTAGATTCTTTGCTGTTTCTCTGTGAGACAGTTTAGTCTTGATTTTTCTGTATAATTCACTGACCCAAGTTAAAAATCGGTCTACAAAATTTCATACTTAAATTTCATAGTACAAATACATAGTATGCTGCATATATGAATGATTAGCATTGGTAACATAGCCTATTCCTCATACAGTAGGCTCAGATCAAAATATGATGTTTTTATGCTCTCCCATAAAAACCCCTTTCTATCACCTTTGATGTTACAGCTCATTAAGCCAACAAAACCATGTCAATGCAAAATGACCCCATTAAGGCCTGTCTCATTATACACAGCTAGGGGACTGTCAGTAGGAGACAACATAAGAGGAGCTCTATATATAATACCTCATCTTTGTGAATTAGCCTGATGCTGCTGCATTTGCCATTATAACCATTGTTGTCACTATACTGACCAGAGAGGAGGGGCTGTAACAACAGCAGTGAGGGTGATTAGTGCCAGACAGATCCATTTCTGTCTGTGTAAGCATGTGTATCTATGAGCAGCATACTTGGTGTGTGCTCAGTTCTGTTGGTAACATGGCTGAGACTGTCAGAGACAATGTTTTTGTTGTTCATCTTTCTAACCTCAAAATGGTGCAGAGAGAGAAAAAGCAGGCAGTGCTTACAACTTGGATTTGTCATCATGTTTTCCACAAATTCTCACACTCCTCAGAGCTGCTTCTTTTATGTTTCTCTGTCTTATTTTTTTTTTTAAAAAGAGATATTGATGAGATATTGAGATTGAAAATCAGTGCACATCATGTGTTGATTGGTTGCTCTACAGATTTGTCTAATGTTGGCAGCAGTGAAAGGCAGACACACTCAGTAATCACCACAGAAGCAAGATTGATTAGTTCTCAGAAAGATAAATGAGAAGAATGGGGCTAAAGTGACATGTCAAATAAGATCCTCTCATCATAAAAGCATAATTTAAATATAAATTTGTCTCCAGTAACGCATACAACATCAGCTTAATTCTGAGGTTTGGACAGTGCAAGCTGACAACAAAAGCTTTTTCATTTCGCTACAGATTGTACAGCTTTCAGTACACATCACTCACACCCTCTGATTCAGTATGCATAAGAGCAACAGCTACTAGTCCTGCACTGGAAGTGCACCTTTGAATTTATATCAGATCCTGTGTCATTTTTTTTGGATGATGTTGTCACTTGGCAAAGCTTTGAAAGGCAGCCTAGAGTCTGCATTTCTTCCTTACCCCATCTATCTCCATCTTTGAGATGCCATGTATGCGAGCGTAAAAGTACAAATGCTCTTCTCCAGTGAGCAGATCGTCCAGTGCATCCACCTGGGGACAGTAGCCGATGTTAATTCCCTGTTTCTGGCACTCCATGATGTCTACCAACCGTCTGGGGAAAAGAAAAAAAGAAAAAAACAAACAAAACACAAAGACAGATTTTCTTAAATAGCATCCAACACATGGTGTGGAATAGATAGAAATGTAGGGTGTTTCAGTCGACCTGCTGTCTGTGGGGTGCTATTGTGGAAATACCCACTTTATAGATTGACAACAGAACAGGGCAGTGCAGTGCTGCTTAATACTTGCATGAGAGCTCTTCAGATACATCTTTAAGATAAGGTTTTTAGTTGCTAAATCCCAAAGCCATTTATATTCAAATTTTGCCTGATATAAACCAATAACATCCCTCATTTGTGAATATTTGCATTATTCAATTTAATCTAGTCTTGTATGCATTAGACAGGACAGCACCTGTCTAATGCATAGACACCTTTGCACCTGTAGCAATTAAATTAAGTATTTTCCTGTGAAAGTTTATTTCTATCTACTTCCAATAATAACTTTTAGTTTGTAGGAATGTGTACATATTTTTTTCAGACTGTCATGTATTTATCCTGACACCTCCACATCAGTTTAGTGTGCAGCTTAGATTTAAGAGGGGTAGTAAAAACATACAAATATTCCCACACAGTTAATTCTGTGGCAAGTTATCACAGTGCTGAAAGCAGAAGGTAATAAAGAAAAACAGATTAAATGCAAACATGCACTACACCAGATATGCATGTTATATAAGTAAATATACTCATGTAATGCTTACCCATCCCAGTCCCTGATCTGTGCAGTGCCATCAGTAGGGCTAATGTCTCCAGTCAGCATCTTGAAGGTGGTAGTTTTTCCTGCTCCGTTCACTCCCAGCAAGCCAAAGCACTAAAAATAAACACTAATTCCTTAGTAACTTCAAGCATTTGGCCCCTATGTAGTACTATAATATGAAGATGGGCTCTTTAAAGATTAGATGGATCTTCATGTCAATATTTAGAGCAACATAAATATAAAAGAAGCGTGTATAAAGAGTGTTTTTCATACTGCCAGACATTTAAAGTAGTACAAATGAACTCCTGGCATAAAAATAAGACTGGGCTGAAATTAGTCAAAATAAAATAAAGGCTTGGAGAGTAAATTAAAATGACACATTAGAATTCTCAGTTTGGATTGACTGCAGAATGGATATGAAAGTGCTGGGTTGTCTTTTCAGTCCATATTAAAATGTACAATTCTGGGCCTTGTTATAGCAGCCAACAGTGCTTCCAAATCCCCAAATGTGTTATTAACAGTCGGTTGTTGGTAATTTACCATTGCACACAGCGACCAGTACCAGCATACAGCTCTTCAACAGTAACATAACAGAGGCTGTGTGATTTTTGGGTAATCATAGATTTATGCTGCTGTCACAAAAAGTTAGTCATTATTACACAATACCCATTTTGTTATCCTCTCGCCTTGGAACTGTTTTATTGTATTAGTAATCTGTGTTGCTGAGGCTTACCTCTCCTGCAGGAATGCCCACAGACAGCTTCTTGACAGCATGGACCTTCTTACTGAAGTGTTGATAGACCTTTGTGAGCTGGCTGACTTGCAGTATGTCTGAGTTTGCTGCTCCACTGGACACCCGGAGATGCTCAGCTGCCACATCCTCATCCTCATCATCACATGCCACCTGGGATACAGTCTTGCTGTGGCAAATTAGACGCCTACAAAATAGAAAGATTGTTTTTTTTCTTAATAACTGCACTGCATTCTAGTTATTGTAAATTAGTGGCTTTTTTTTTAAATCATCTTGGGCCATTTAGAATAAAAAAACTAATTTTGCTTGCTATTGTCTTCTTTAATTACTTAAAGTTGCTCTGTTACATATTTAACCACCCCATTGCATATTATCTGCATTTATTACATCCCACTTTCATATTCTTGGCTACAAGAAGACTGCTTTATCAGTGTTAGCAGAAAACACAATTTGTGCATTTGCAAGTCCATGCGATCTTTAAAGAAAGCAACTGAAATTGATCTCAGCTAAATATTCTGTACATGTATATTCTCTGTATATTACCAGCTCTGGCTTGTGTTTTCCTCACCTGACTTTGCGTATTAGAGACCTGTTGAGTAAGAGGCGCAGGGTGAAGAAGACCAGGCATTGGATGATTGAGGAGATGAACATCCAGCCCAGGGCATCTGAGGAGAATGGGTTCTTATAGGCATCAATTCCATAGCCACTGAGAATCTGGACCTCTACTTCAGATCTGGCCATCTCCATCAGCCCGTTTCCAAAGCTGAACTGGGGGAAGATGAGAAAGCCATAGCTCAGCCTCTGGAAGATTTCCCTGATTGCCTGCAGGAGAGAAGAACAGAAGAAAAGACATTTAGATGAACGGGTCACTGGGAGAGCAAGAACTGAGGATATGAAACTGAATTTAAAGGGGACTCAGAGCTCATCTTGAAATTTTTCACCTTGGATATGTGAGGTATGTTGCTAAGTTTCCTTTTAGGAAAGGTATTCTGATTCTTGCAGTTATTCTTACCTCAGGGCTGTGCATTGATACTTGACCCAGGAAGTAGAGGATGGAGGTGGGCAAGATGGTGTTGACACTGATGAAGAGGTTGATGCACACATAGCTGATGAAGGCCATCTCTGCATCCTTGAAGATACCAGCTAACAGATACATCCATGGAAAGGTAGAAAACCTGAAGTGACAAAGACATCATACTTTAAACATAGTATCAACTAAAAATAACTCCACAGATACACCTTAAAATACAACTGCTATAATGTAGTTGGGTTGGTTTCAAATACAGAAAACACAAAGTGGATATCGAAATTGTACAGTTTTCCTTACAAATGCACCTTCTAAAATATAGATTTGAGTGAAGCGGTTGAGTTCTTTAACAGACAGAGTAGCTATGAGACTGATGAAAATAGGCAACAAAGAATACTGAAAAGGGAAGGTGGAATACACCACACCATGAGGAGGGTAAACATTCAGTCATGAAGCCAAAACAGAGGAAGATAAATTACTTCTCTCTTTATTCTCCAGGTGGCAGAACATCTTTTTCCTTTTTTTTTTTTTTTTTTTTTTTTCTCCACATTTTTTTTTTTTTTTTTTTGTTTGTTAAGTC
>VUQI01005181.1:7299-17856 GCA_015106735.1 Paratilapia polleni
GTAAACAGGTTACCAGAAATATAAAGAAAAAAAGGTGAATGGCATGCTACAAAAGGTTATCAGTCAGTATTTCTGGCATGCAACTTACTCAAAAGTTACCTAAACCTTAACTTAATTGGTACCTGAACTGGCAAGACCCTGGGAGGAGGTGGTGGTGGTACACCACAGACAAACTAAACAGTAGAGGCAGGGTTTTGTCTGCATTTGGGAATTTTTAGCACCCCTCTGAAAAATCCTCAGGATTGTAATATAGATTTCAAGAAGTTTTGTTAGAATTTCTACTGCTCTACTCAAACACTGCAAGACACTAGCTTATAAATTGGTCAGAACAGGTAAATGCATATTTTGCATATAGCATATAGATTTCTGCGAAGAAAGTGAAAAGGACTTCTTGTTGTTACAGTATGTGAATTAACTGTGCTTGTGTGTGGTAAACCCCCCCCCCCCAAAGGCCTATTGTGAGCCAAGAATAGCCCTAAATGTTTGGTTCAGTTTAGTGAAAGATCATAGCATGGATTAAACTAAGAATTTTATTATGGTTAGGACCTTCTTTGTCATAGTTGCAATATTAAACACAGATAAGGTTATGAAATGGGGTCAAAATCAATTTGATACGGGCAAAGAACAAGCCATCAGTGTTTAAGTTTAATGTTTTGTTGACCAAACCTTCCAACCTGATAGAAAAGAAAAAATAAAATATATCCTTCCTTTTTAGTCAGATAAGGATTTCTTCCCCATGAATGTCTCACCTCATGACCATATGAGGAAAAAGAATCCAGAGTCAGCATGTGTTTTTTTGCTTTTCTTTTTTAATCGTCACACTTGGCAGTTTCAACATTAATCCATCATTTACAAGCAGGTGAACTCTTCACTTGAGACTGTAACCGTTGAGATCCAAGACGAGCACTTCACCTTCACCGTGATCTGTTTACACCCGGTATTACAAGAACGTGATTGGCCATAGTGAGTAAAGAAAAGAATTGAAGGTGTGGGGTCATTGCACACACTTTGGCCCTTCAAGTTAATTTAAATTAATTACATTAAATGGAAGAAAATCAGACAAAACAAAATCAGAAAGAATAAGACTCATAAATGAGGCAAAAACAGTATGTACTTTGGTGGTTACTTTGGCTGTGGCTTGCATCTTTACTTTAGCAATTAGCCTATATCAGCAGAAATCGCTTCATGACCAACCCCAGTCTTTTCACACAATTCAAGTGCAGTTTTTAATTAAGTGCTAACTAAGGTCAGTATTTGTGTGAATACACTGGACTCATGCTGCTTTACACCAAACGTTTGCCTGACTTAAGATACAGAAGAAAAACCTGTGCCGTCACGTTTCATTGTGAGCCACTACGAGACAGACAGCAGAGTTTTGATAGAAAAGCATCATGGTTTGTTTTATTCCATAAACGGAGAGGGAATGACAAACAAGAGGAATTGTCTTTAACTGCCACAGTAGCACTTGATGGTGTTTTGGAAGAGTATTGATGAGAGAGAGAGAGAGAGAGAGAGAGAGAGAGCACGAGCAGGATTTTGGTGTGTGTCGGTGTGTCCGAGCAAAACGAGATGAGATGAAACAAGCAAACACCTGGTTAACAGAAAAAAAATAAATTACAGAAAACTAACAAGCTTTTGCAGCTTTGCAATTTTTTACAAACTATTTAAAGCTACTGATGGAAGCTTTAGGTAGATGACACTTTGCCACCAAAGTCTGGCTTCAACCAGAGGTGAGTCATTCATCATTAGCTGGCTGGCAGAAAATGTTTCATCTCACCCGAGTAAAGCAGAACAAGGCACCGTTTCCAAACGTCAGCCATGCGTCACCACTTTGATCAGAACAGATGCAACTTGTGAATTAATGTCTTTAGCATTTGATATAAAAGGCTATTTAAGGGGAAGAAAAAAATGTCTCTGTATCCCTGAATCACTGAACTATGGCAGTCCAAAACCAAACACTGCACCCAGAGTGCAACATGGTTTAAGTGCTCCCACCCACCAAACACCAACATAGCTCTGGCCACACCTCTTCCTCTTTCTTTCTCTTCTTCCCCAGGCTTGCAGGGGAACTCAGTAGCGATAGTGGTCCGGTTTGAAGGGCCCCTCAGCTGGCAGACCCAGGTACTTGGCCTGCTTTTCTGTCAGCTTCGTAAGCTTCACCCCCAGTTTATCCAGGTGGGCAGCTGCCACCTGCTCATCCAACTATAGAGACAAACAAAGATGGAAGAGCAAAAAAAAATCTTGTTAAATGAAGATTCCAGTTGCTTTTTTCTGCTTCTAGTTTTCTTTTTTTTTTTTTTTGCATTTTTCCTTCATATGTTTTGATGTCCAATTACATAAATAAATAAATTGAAAAGCAGTAATTTAGAATTTCAGAAGAGAGAATGTGTATGTGAGAATGTGTGCAGCAATTATTTTAATGTAAGGCTTACTTTTTGGTCTCATAATCTTAATTAAAATGGACACAATAAATAAATTACTGAAAAATTACCAGTGTAATAAGGTTTTTAAAATTGCTTTGCACATTTTTGGAGATTTGGGTTTTATCTAACCAACTCTCCAAAAATCTTCCAGTTTCAGTGATTTGAAAATAAAACAAAAACCAATCACAGACTCAAGTAGTCTTGAATAAATGACAGAAATTCTTGTCGTTCTGCAGAATAGAGGCATGTGTGACAGCAAATTTTAGTATGCATACTAAACCTCACAGGTACAGTGCCATTAAGTGCCTGAAAAAATTTGGCTCAAAAATACAATTTAGTCATACTAAAACTAATAAAGTCTAGTTTAAGTGAATATCATATTTTCTATTCACATTCAACACAGTTTCAATACAATATATGTGTATGTGCTGCATCAGATAAGCAGTATTATCACAGTGTAGCTTCTGACCTTCTTGGGCAAGAAGTAGACTCCCACGGGGTACTTGGCAGTATTTGTCCACAACTCAATCTGAGCCAGCACCTAAAGCAAAGGACACATGACCCAGATGTAATAAAGAAGACTAAACACAAGTATAATGTTATCACTTTCAAGGTTATAAAATTAAATCTTTAACACTTATAATTTTAAGTTTACTGCATACATAACAACCATGTTTTCCATAGTATAGCTCACACAGCCACAGTACCTGATTGGTGAAGGAGTTGCTCATGACGAACGATGGGTGTCCCATGGCACAGCCCAGGTTGACCAGCCTGCCCTCAGCCAGGACAATAATGTGACGACCATTCTTCAAGCGATAGCGATCAACCTAAGGAGGAGGAGAAGGATTAGCAGCTGTGCAGGGACAGTTCAGACATACCAGTGGCTAACTGCTGGGTGACGTGTGTGTCAAGTAGAACCTCAGTGCTAGCTTGGACTTTATCCGGATATTTAGTCAGCTCCAACAGTTACATGTGTGTATCAGGGTAATAAATAACTTGACAGCTACAGCACACCCTGTGTTCAACTGTCGGTGGGAATAACTCTGAGCACTCAATGTGTTACAGAGTCCCAGTGTAAACCACCACCAGTCTCTCTCTGCCACCTTATGACACAGCTGCAACACCAACAGTTGGGCTGCAACGCCTCAAGGGGCAGTAAAAATGGGTTTATATGCAATATGATCAGTATTTACGAGAAAACTCAGGCACCATTAATACTTATCTTGGCATTTTTTTGTCCCATTTGGCTAACTACTTTAACCTGACTGATATGCGAGGCAACTTTAGACAGAGAAGCTTAAAATTCACTAACATCCTTTAACAGTCATGCCATCTTAATTTATACTTTAGTTTATACTCACTATCATCATATAAAAGTCACACAGGATTCTGTACATTTTAGTTTTGAGTGTTCCTACCTGAGGCTTGACATTGATCCTCTCAGCAGCGTTTTTGTTGAGCCAGCTCACGTCGATCTCACAGTCAAAGTGTCCGATGTTACAAACAATGGCATCATCCTTCATGTGCTCAAAGTGACTGAAGGTGAACACACACACGCGTGCAATAAATAATATGATACTTGTTAAAGCACATAAAAGAACATAATGACACATCAGCTATGCGAGTTCGGTTGTATTAAAAAAAAAAATTAAGTTTGCCAAACTTACTGCCCCAGGATGATGTCTTCACAGCCAGTGGTGGTGACGAAGATGTTTCCTTCCTTACAAGCCTCATCCATGGTGGTAACCTCATAACCTACAGGACAGGAAAAAGGGCTTATGGCATAAGATGAATCTGTTCTTGAAACATGAAACACATCTTCTCAAATAACCCTTTACTATAATAATTTTTCTATTGTAGATGCCCCGGATTTGCTCTGGCCAGGTTGTTACATGTCATTCATTTTCTAGATCAGAATACTGCAGATCCCTGGTGGTTCTGAGGCTGACCAGTGGTTTTTTCGTTTACAACATCGTCACAGAAAGAGAGAGAGAGATGCTGCCACGTGCTGGGGCTGCATAACATCTAAGACCCAACAGTTAATATAGTTAATAGTCGTACAATAATAAAATATGAGTAACTAGTTTAACTGAATTGCAGGGATGATTATGTTTAAACATCTAGACAACTAGTTGCATACCACCGTACTCTGCAGATTACACATTTGCTAAATCTTTTCAGCTCAGAGGTTCAGTCTCAAGGCAACATTTAAATTGTGAATTCAAAGTTAATCGTTGCCTATAGTGATTTTGCATGCTAGTGCACCATGGGGTTTAAATTTATTGCTCATGTGATTCAAGTACTGTACAGTTTTGGCCTTCATCACCTACCTTCCATAGCAGCCTGGAGGGCGTTGATAGGGTCAATCTCTGTCACAATGACACGAGCGCCGAATCCCCGCAGAGCCTGGACACAGCCTTTACCCACGTCACCATAACCTGCCACCACTGCAACTTTACCAGCAATCATCACATCTGTGGCTCGCTTGATACCATCGATCAGACTCTCCCTGCAGCCATACAGGTTGTCGAACTTACTCTGTGGGTGGGAGACACAATCAGAGTTATTAAACAGAATGATGAGGTTGTTCCAGACTGAAAAGAGGCAGATGAGTACAAGATGTCAGCCTGGTGTCATATTCCCATTAACTCAAAATCTTATTCTAGTACACATTCATTCAATTTAGCTACATCATCACTGTACAGCAAGAAATTCACTTCATATAAATGGTTAAGAATATTTCACATAGTGTGCAAGTCACTATTTTCAAATCTACAGAATGAAAAAAAGAAAGACATTCACTAGATAATAAATACCCATAAGTCCACACATTTTACAGACAAACTCAATCAGGCATATTTATTTTGGTATCTAACACACTTATACTTCCATTAATGAATGATTCCACTAATGGGGATCATTATTTTTGCACACGACAGGATGGGGATTAAAAAGCTTTAAGCTCAGGACTAAAGCCTGACCGATATTATCCATTTGCCGATATAGCAGCATCCAGGGTATCTGCAGGTTTAAGGAAGCCAAATTTAAGACTTTTTAAGACCTTTTTTAAGGCCACTGAAACTGCTAGTATTTGACAAAAACAAACATTGCAGTACTAACAAATTTTGTAATCTGAATATGAGGAATTTACGTAAACTCAGTTTACATGAGTGTGTAAACTGAATATATAACTGAACTGTGCTGCTAATACTGCTCCCACAACTTTGGCATAGGTCTGGGTTCTGTAGCCTTTGTCTTCAGTTCTGCTTCCCCTTGTGCTTGGCTTTAGTCCCCTGCTCTGAACCGCTCAACATGCCATCCGCGACCCGTTCAGCCGGGCAGTAATTCATTTTTTTGTCCAACTACAGTCCCCTATATATTTATCTATCAATCACATCTAGCTAGCTCTGGCTCATGTTATAGCAGCCTTCATATCAAAATGTGTGTAAACAATAAATGTTGCTAGGCAACCCGGCGTGCTGAGGTTCTTGCTTTACATTAATTTCTATGGGTCAAAATGATGGTCTTGGCAGTTCTAATGTTAATGTATCAGACTAAAGACAAAATCCACACCTGCTGTCAGCAAGTCAATTGTAATGAACTACAGGAGGGTACGCATTAAACAGCAAAAGACGGGAGAAAAACAAAAAAGATGGAAATCCACCGAAAGACAGACGTCTCTCATGCCCGCCATGTCGCAGACGTGGGATTATCCATCCAGCTAATATTAAACACTTCCCCATGACTGACGCCCCCACTAGCTAATGAAGTACAAGCTGCTAATGTGCATACCTGAAAATAGCCCCCCTCCCACACGCACAACCGAATGACTGTTGGTGGTTCCGCTGGTTCCGATCTCTGTTCTACAAAATTGCACAACAAATGCGCCAAATTCTTTACAGAGATTTCCAAAGAAAATGCATTTGTAGCATTTTTAAAACCTCTGGACTACAAATTTAAGGATTAATTGAGATTTTTAATGACATTTAAGGCCTTAATTTTGGACAATCAAATTTAAGACTTTAAGGATCCGCAGATACCCTGAGTATCAGCAAATAATTTTCATTTATTGGCTGATAAATGAAAATTCAAGAAGAGATGAGAGAAACACCCTTCAGCCATGTTATGAGCATTGACATTACATAGTTTGTCCACCAGAGGTCACTCTGCCACTTCCGTGTTGGCAACACTTGTTTGGAATGCCACAAATATCAACCAGCTGATTCGAGCCCAGTCAGGCAGAACGTAAACGAGTAATCCATAACTTGTTGTGACAATAAAACAAATTTATTTTTAAACTGCTCATAAATAACTAAACATAGTAAATGTTAGGGAAATCAGTTTTGTGTGCCTGAAAGAAAAAACAAATATTGGATTTTTTTAAATCATCAAATATCGGTATTGGTCTTAAAATTCCTATACTGGTCGGGGTCTACTCAGGACTGCCCACCTTGGTGACAGAGTCGTTCACGTTGATGGCAGGGACCTTCAATTCATCCTTTTTCAACATCTTGTACAGGTTGTGGACACCTGTAGTGGTCTCCTCTGACAATCCACGGATACCTGGAAATACAAAATTGGTTAGAAAAAAAAAAGAAAAAAAAAAGAAACTTTTAATACAAAGCTTTGCCCCTTGAAAATTAACTTTCCTCATGACAGAGGCATAACATAGGGAAGAAATTCACAGTAGTGAAGAAAGGTCTTTAGTCAATAGTTGACTTGATGTTTTCAAGCCACAAATGAGCAACAACAAATAATGTACTTAATAACTGAACTCTCAATGGCTCCTCAAACAATTATGCATGTTTAGCAATTGAAGAACAGGTTTTATGCGTGCAAAAGACATCTGTGCATTTAACTGCTGGTGACAGACTGTATATAATATATTTTGAAGCTAGAATTTGAGCATTTTGGACATCACCAGAGCCCAGAAACTGCCTCTGAAGGCATCATATGTCCTCTTGAGGTGAGGTCATAGATCAAGTAAGCAGTAGGGTCCTTTTTGCAACAGGCGGAGTAAACCCCGTTAGTGCAAATCTCACTCGAAAGACAGGTTTTCCTTTTGTAACATAGAAGTGTAGGATTTCAGACTGCTGTGAAAAATGAACCCACAGTGCTAGCTTGTACTTTACCTGGATATTTAGTCAGCTCCAACAGTTACATATGCATATCAGTGTAATAAATATCTTGACAGGTACAGCACACCTTTGTGTTAAACTGTTGGTGGGAATAACCCTGAGTCCCCAATGTGTTTTAGAGTCTCAGTGTAAACTACCACCAGTCTCTCTCTGCCACCTTATGACACAGCTGCAACACTAACAGTTGGGCTGCAACGCCTCAAGGGGCAGTAAAGTTTTCAAAGCAATCTCAGCATTTTCCCACTATGCTAAAGACAATGGATGATAACTGACTGGAAACAAGTCTAGCACAACACCAAGGGCAAAAAGTCATTATACCATGAACAAATAATTCAAAGAGATTTTCACATGAAGAAATTAAGAAAGTTGGAAAATTCACAAGAAAAATAATATCACAAGTTGTAATGCATAAAAAAAATTAATATGTTAATATTTTTTATAATATTAATGTGTTGTTGTATGTAATGTCCAAAAGTTGCCAAAATGTTTCAAAGAAAGATCACTTCATGCAATAAAATTTAGATCCCACGACCAACAGCAGACATGCAACTTTAGTTATCAATGGCTTCATAGGTCTCTTAAGGATAATAATAGTAGCCTCATATTACACTGTGGGTGCAGGTGCCTAAAACCAACCTGCCAGCAGTTTAGGGTACTTTGTGTGGACCAGGTTGGTGAGGTCTCCTCCATCATCCAGGATCATGTTGAGGGGCTCTCCATCTTTGAAGTACAGTGTCTGTTCAATGCACCACACGTACTCCTCATCTGTCTCACCCTTCCAGGCGTACACTACAGATGAACAGAGACATTTTTAGTCATTTGTAAAATTCAGGTATGTATATTCCCACATGCTGGCATTTTGGTTTGTTTGCTTGTTTGGTTTTTTTGTTTTTAAAAACATGTCAAGTTTTAAGCAGGTCTCAAAGCATGAGCATGCACTTCCTCCTTAGTGCCATTTTTTGAAAAGCTTAAGGAAATTTAAGAGTGCTAGTAGAAATGCTTGTAGAAAAATTGTCAGTTCTGAGATTAATTATTATCCAGTTCATTTTTCAACATTCACATTATTTGCATGCGTTACCTGGAATGCCAGCCTTGGCGATGGCGGCAGCAGCGTGATCCTGAGTGGAGAAAATGTTACAGCTCGACCACTGAACCTGAGGAGGACGGGAGAGAGCGGGTCAGTCCAAGTTTTTTTTTTTTTTGGTTACACACACCAAAAAAGGGGATCACCCACAAACTGTATATTTACATGAACCCAGGTAACCTAGCTGCTGATCTTCTGTAGTAAACTGATTTTATAAACAGTGTGTAAGAGACATGTTAATAAGTGACAGCTTGCTGGCTTTGAGTGCATTTAACTGGTTTTCTGGCAGGATTCTTACTTGGAGAGAAATGCGTAGATAACTGAATTCAAAGTCCAACTAAAAGTGAGCTACAACATACCCTGTGTTCAACTGTCGGTGGGAATAACCCTGAGTCCCCAATGTGTTTTAGAGTCTCAGTGTAAACTACCACCAGTCTCTCTCTGCCACCTTTTGACACAGCTGCAACACTAACAGTTGGGCCGCAACGCCTCAAGGGGCAGTAAACCAATTGCACAACCGTGCAACAATTTCTGGTGAGAAAATCATTTAGCACAACTGGATAAACTTTAGCAACATTTGGTGATTATTAACTTGATATTTTCCATACTTTTAAATCAAGGTTATTTGGCAGTTATTCTTTTGCACATGAAACATGTTTATTTTTTCTTAAAATTGTGGTGTCATAAATAATCTTAAAGGCCATTGTCTTGTCAACAAATGTCACTCAATGCTGCCATCTACAGTTCAAAACACTCAATAGTAGCTTTAAAGAAATTATGACTGAGCGGTCTGACAGTTATCTGGCTGTAGGGGTGGGCGATATAGCCTCAAAATTATATCACGATATTTCCAAAAAATCTGAGATAATATTTCTGATATAGAAAAAAAAAAATACGGAACAACGTTTTATTGAGGCAGCAGCATTTATAAGTGTAAGTAAATGTAGGGCATTTTTCAACCTTCTTTTCCAATGAGCTACTGTCACAGAAGACAGACTTCCTAATTTGAAGTGTGAATCTTCTGAAACAATGTGCCAGCAGCAGCAGCATTATAGTGCAGTAGTAGTTGTATCCAGTGACACAGCATAAGTCACAATTTTCTTGCATATTTTGCAAAGTATTGTTCTTTGTTGGAGGTTGTTGAAGTACCTCCATTTTCACTAAATTGTCACTGGAAGCTGACACACAGCCGTCACTTTCAGACATGCCCGGGCTTGTCTTGTTGTTGCACACGCTAGGGAACGTAAATGCATGGCATTGCTATAGCAACGATATCACAACATGCCATTTTTATATCACGTAGAAATTTATACCAGTATTATCGCGGACGGTATGATATGGCACAGCCTTATCTGGCTGTATGTGTAACTGGTTTCAACAGTAATCAGTTTGTTTGAAAAAACCCAAATAATGCAAAGTCCATCTCATGCCAAGCAACATTTAGGCCTAAAGGCAATGGAAAATAAATAAATACAGAAGAAACACTGACTTTAGTAATATGCAGGGTTGATTTACAGAACAGAGTTCACCAGTGTCACCACCAGCACAGAGAGAGAAGTAAAACCAATTTGGTGAAGAAAAAAAAATGGGGAGAGGAGGTTGTTGTTTGCTCTCTGCTGATTCTCAGGGTGCAGGTTTTTGCAGGACAAGACCAGCTGGGGTCAGAGAGACAAAACCACCATGATAACAGGATACAATGGCCTTGAGGCACACAGAGGGAGATAAAAAGCCAGACTCTAGATGGTTTGTACAAATATAAAAATTAAATAAATCAATTAATGTATCCTCTACTGATACAACGAGCATTAGCAGAAGATGACTCAGCAGCAAAGCGGCCACTGAGTGGTCTTGAGTGGCTGCACAGTCTTATCATTAAAAAAATATTGAAAAAAATAAAAATATTGAAAAA